>JANIPN010417428.1:0-32275 GCA_027478595.1 Erythroxylum anguifugum
GACAAGGATAAGTATCCTACACTTTTGTACCTTCGCTAATCGGTGGGTACTTTACGTTAACGTCGTATGGTTTTTGGTAGACGGGTGGGTTTTTTTTATCTGCCTGGCTGAATAATATTTAAATATAATCCCTAGTGCTGCTCAATAGTGTTGTTGTTACTTGGTTCACTCTAACTCATTGCGTTTTGAGCTTACGTTGATACTATACCATATATAATCACTCTTCAACACCCTCTCACTTCTCATAACTCTGAACCTGAACCTTGACCACCAGTTGCTTCTCTCTCTTAAACATCGGTTGTACATATACACCTGCCTCTTACAACAACCCTGCTTGCTTAACCACCCATCGCTCTTTCCCCTTACCCCAACTCAAGCTCTTTCTATACACATATCCCTCTAGCCTCTTCATGGAGGCTTGCACTCCATCACCACCGACATATCTATCAAGCCCTTAATCATCCATTCATACACAAATCCCACATCAATAACATAAGTATATACATAACCACGCCTAACCTTCCCATCCCGATTAAAACCAAGAACCAAAAAAATGTTCCTCCGCCTCTTCCCCTCAACCAAAGACCCACGGGACCAGCCACCCCTCCTCCTCCGCTACCGCTCCTCAGAGTTCTTCATCCTCTTCACCGTCAGCATCGCCATCTTCACCGACATATTCCTGTACGCCGTCCTCGTACCCGTCCTCCCCTTCGCCCTGGAAACCCGCGCCGGCGTGCCCCTCTCATCCGTGCAGAACTGGGTCAGTATCCTACTGGCGGTATACGCGGCCGGGCTCTTGGTGTTCGCGCCGGTCTGGGGCTGGGTGGCGGACCGCACGCAGTCGCGCACGATCCCGTTCAGCGCGGGACTGGTGGCGCTGGTGGCGACGACGGTGATGCTGTGCGTTGCTAGCGGCATCGTGGTGATTATTATCGGGCGGTTGCTGCAGGGGATTTCGGCGGCGCTGGTGTGGAGCGTTGGGCTGGCGATCGTGTCGGATACCGTTGGGAGCAAGAGGGTGGGCGAGGCGATGGGGTGGGTTACGCTGGGGATGGTGCTGGGGTTGTTCTTGGGGCCTATGCTGGGTGGGATTGCGTTTGATCGGGGTGGGTATTATTCTGTTTTTGCTATGTGCTTTGGTTTGTTGGCTGTGGATTGCTTCCTGCGGCTGGCGATGATCGAGAAGAGTCTTGCTAGGCACTATGTGGTTGAGGTGCCGGAGGGGGCGGATGCTATGCCGAGGGTGGATAGCGAGGGTTTCAGCACAATGGATAAGCGGGATAAGCCGGTTGTTGTGCC
The DNA here is from genome assembly GCA_027478595.1 of Erythroxylum anguifugum. Classification (NCBI taxonomy): domain Eukaryota; kingdom Viridiplantae; phylum Streptophyta; class Magnoliopsida; order Malpighiales; family Erythroxylaceae; genus Erythroxylum; species Erythroxylum anguifugum. The sequence goes on from JANIPN010417428.1 coordinate 1,300, forward strand.
GGCAGGACGAAGAGAGGGGGCGGAAGGGGAGCGGAACGACGACGACGACGGAGCCGGAGGAGACCAGCTCCGATCCACGGCAACGCCTACACACCCGCCATCATCACAACAACCAGCCGTGCCCACCGCCGTGCCCAGCGTACAAAAGCGCTTCCCAGTGCTCATCCTGATCCGCATCCCACGCCTGATCGCCGCCTTCTACGCCTGCATGGTGCACGGCATCCTACTGACCTCCTTCGACGCGGTGCTCCCACTGTTCGTGCGCACGACCTTCGGCTGGGACTCGCTGGGCGCCGGCCTGATCTTCTTCGCCATCTGCATCCCCAGCATGTTCGAGCCGCTGGTGGGTAAAGCCGCCGACCGCTTCGGGCCCCGGTGGCTGGCGTCCGTGGGCTTCGTGGCCGCGGCACCGGTTTTCGTGCTGCTGAGGTTCGTTGAGAGGAATTCCATCGAGCAGAAGGTGCTTCTGTGTGCGTTGTTGGCGCTGATTGGGTTTGCGATCAGTCTGGTGCTGCCGCCCATGATGGGGGAGATTACGCGTGTGGTTGTGGCGATCGAGGAGGAGAATCCTGGCGTGTTTGGGGAGAAAGGTGCGTTTGCGCAGGCTTATGCGCTGTTTGATATGGCGTATGCTACGGGTATGATCGTGGGTCCGGTCTGGGCGGGTTATGTGGTCGAGGGGCCTGGGTGGGGGACGATGGGCTGGAGCTTTGCGATTCTGGCGTTTTGCTCGGCGGTGCCGACGGTGAGTCTTGACATTCCTTTTACGACGGTGGTGAGGATATGGAGGTGGGGGTGACGTCGATGGTGATGAGATGAGGTGGTGGTGGTCGTCGCCTGTGACTGCGCTTCTTCTTCTCCTTCCATCTATTTTTAAACTTTCTTACGTGCAGATGCTAACGGTCTTGTGGCAGTTCCTCTATGCAGACGGCGAGTTCTGGAAGCGTAAGAGGCGCCCGCGACAGGTGCAGGACGAGGGAAACCTGTCGAATCAGCAACAAGCGTAGAATGGAACATTGGGCCACCCACAACCCATCAACGAAAGCGTTTAACGAGTAACGAAAGGAAACGATCAATTGAAATACACACTTCTCTTCTAATTAATATATGAACAAGTTATAGATCGGGGTTTGATTCTGAACAGGACGGGGAGTTTATGGACGAATACTTCTCCAATACGAGTGTTTTATGGTGGGGGCGAAATAGACCTGTACATATTTTTCTTTGCGTTGACCATGCAACGAGCTTGGAGAGTTCCCAGCAGGGTATGATCTGAAGTCACCTGGAGTTAGGAAGAGCGCTGGTTTTGCTGGATGGAAACTTCTTCACTCATAAAGAATAAGAAACAGAGCTATTTTGATCGTTGATTTCTTGGGGTATCAAACGTAATGCATCTTTCACTCTGCCAGCCGTCGCTCGTGTAGCTTATTCGTACTCCATATGAGAAACCTTAACGCTATGTCCTGCTCTATTTTGCCCAACCATTCGTATAATCCATCGAATCGTTATCATTCTCCTACCAAAATCACCATCCGTACCTACTCCCCGCCTCTTTCTTCGTCCTCTTGCCCGCCGCAAAGCTCTCCTCGAGCGCATCCTTCTGGTTGCTGACGGCACTGACCAGCTGCCGCAGCGAGTGCCTGCCGGGAGCGATGGCGCGCACCGGGTTGTGCACCGGCGCCGTGCCCTGCGCCCGCAGCTCCTCGTTCGCCGCCCACTCTTCGTCCGTGTTGAAGTTCTGCACGTTGACCGCCTGCAACTTGGCGTCGCTGCCGTCTCCGTGGCGGCCGGCGGAGCGGCCGAGGAGCTGGCGCCGCGCCGAGGCGGAGAGGTTTAGGTCTGAGGCGATGGTTTGGAGGGATTGGGCGGAGGAGGAGGTGGAGGAGGAGGGTTGGGTGGTTTGAGGAGTGGCGGTTGTTGTACTGGGGTCTTGCTCTGCTTCGGTGTTGCTGGAGGTTTGGTATAGTAAGGGTGTGTAGGCTCCGGTTGGTTCTGTTGGTTCTGCGGGTGTCAGGTCGTGACTTTCGGGGGTGTTCATGGAGAACAAAGAGACTTTTGCGGGTTTGGGTTTCGGAGCAGGTGTAGTTTCTGCTTTATCTGTAGTTGGTTTAGGAGAAGAGGTAGCTCCTGAGCCAGGATAAGAGGATATGGTCTTCTTTTTCTTCGTATTCCTCGCCACTGATAGAGGCTTGAACATCATAGGATTGCCAACTTTGACGGGCTCTTGCTTGGGCTCTAGAGGTGTAGTTTCGTTTGAAATAGAGTCACCGTTCGCAGACTCATTCTGGTGTGGTTGATCTTGCTCTGCGGTTCCCCCCAAATCTGTCTCTGGCTCAGGCATAGGCTCTCTGCTAAATCCAGGAGCTGCCCCCGTTTTCAGACTGACTCCGCTTCCAAGACCTCTCCCTGGTGCTTTGGCGAGTCCTCCACCAGCGGAAGCGGGAGCATTTGCTCGTTTTGGAGCTGGGAGCATTGAATTAAAGCCTCCTAGCCCCCCTCCAATCCGAGGCTTCTTCGCTGGACGCTCATCGCTATCGCCATTAGCGTCGCTCGCGACAGGTGCTGGCAGATTGACGCGGATTTTGCGGGGATTCGAGCTATCGACGACCTTTTCAACCTTGGGTTTGCTACCAGTAGAAGATTTTAGGGGCTGCTTGGGCTTTGCTCCCTCGTCACTGGAAGCTTCCGAGTCGGAATAGCCCACGAGAGCCATCCTTGCGATTTGATACGATTGAGCTGCAAAAATAGAGTGTCCAGATGTTTTCGGTACGTCACAAAGATTCATCTGGATGCTGGCGTTCGTCGGCAAAACTTTGTGCCGCGCATCGACGCCAGAGACCAGTATATGACAACTTTCATCCGCCGACAACGCAAACTTTGCATCGGAAAAGGCCCATATGATATGAATTTCACCGCTACAGGCGATAGTGAATGAACGAAATGACGTATTTAGTTCACGTGTTTTTCAGAACTTTCTCACCGTCGAAATTAGGTTTGTCCGAAGCATAAATATCCGGCCTCCCATGCTTCAAGATAATATATCCGTTCAAACTCCATTACCCAGACTACAGAGCAACTGTTCAACTCAACAGCTATTCAAATCCTTATTGCAAGCTTAAAGTGAAGCATTCGAGGGTTGCTGGTATTGCTCGGCGGCAAAATGCGTGGCTATCGTGATGGTTTCTCGCCAGGGCGTAAGGGCCTTCCACGCCAGCCTAGTTTTATCAATGCACTCCCCAACGATTTCTGAGTGAATTTTTGTAAGCTTTGTATGCCCATATCATACTCCTTTAAACTTGTCAGACCTTCTGTGTCATTATTCAAGGAAGCGATGGTGTGTTAGACAAACACAAGCTTTTTCCCCAATGTGTCTCAGGTTTGGTCCTTAACAGCTCGCAACTCAAGAGCAGTGGCTGCGTCGATCAAAACTTCCTTCTCTACTCTCCCCCGAACAACCTCCTTAGTATCATCCTTGTTGATGGAACACACTGACAGAAACATCCTTTCCTTGTCTGCTTGTACCTTAAGTTCGTCCGCTCGTACCTTAAGGTCGTCCGCTTGTACTTTGGGCTTCATCTGCTCGTCAATCACTTCTCTGCAGCGTCCCTTGAGACCTCTTATCGCCAGATTTTAAGCTAGTGAGACAACCACAGTCTAGCAGAACTCGCAACAACGCTGTTAGCAGTACAGTCCACTCAAAGCTGACTTTCTCTACTCTTCTTCGCGCTCAAGAGACAGATCCTGTCACTCGGAGAGAGATCTCGACTTAACACAACCCCTCGAAGCATCGTTGATCTCCGTTCCTGAAAGCTTGAACCAAGTTGAGCAGCCAGGGCATTCTTTCGTACGCTGGAACGCAATTCTTAAACCAACCGCACCTAAACCATCCTCTCTCTATTGTTCAAAGTCTGTACAAGCATACTTTGGCAGAGCTAGCACGTCTCTTTTCAGTGACGACTTCTTTGAACACTCTCAAGCTCGAGTTAGTAGCGTTGCAGTAACTCTTCGGTCTACACTTAGTCCTAAAGATCAACTGTCCTTTCGAAATACGAGCTTTGCATTCCAAGTTCCGGCATCCGTTTGTGGGCATAGCTGAAAGCTTGAGCCGAAGTCAACTACCAGAGAATTCTTTTCATACTCTAGGACGCTATCTTGAGTCAAAGCACACAGGTCAAGCCTTCCAAGCTGTTCAGCGTCTGTACAACTTTAGAAGAGCTAGCGTGTCTCTTTTCTTGAACACATTCTTTGACATCTTTCCTTAAACATTTTCCTTGAACTCCTTTCTTGAAGTCCTTGAATACTCCTCTCGAACACTCTCAAGCTTAGGCAAGTACAGAAAGAGTTCATTCGTCAGTGTTTGATTTAGAGAGCCAATTGTTCTCTCAGAAAGACGAGCTCAGCATCCTGGATTCCGGCATTTATTTGCGAGCACCGCTGAAAACCTGAGCCAAACCGAGCTATTAGAGCTTGCTTTCGTACACCAGAACGCTGTTCTTGAGTCAAAGCACACATCAAACTTTCTAGACCTTTCAAAGTCTGTACAGCTTTACTGTTGAGGAGCTAACGCGTCTCTTTCTGACGACACTTTCTTTGAATCGTATCAAGAGTACCAGTACGGCAAGAACTCATTCGTCTGCATTCGATTTCGAAGGTCAAATGTTCTCTTAGAGAAACGGGTCCTGTATCCTAGGTTCCAGCATTTATTTGTGAGCGGAGCTTTGAGAAAATCTCGTTTCTTAAGATACGCAGTCTTAGGTTTTTCGCTCAGCCTGATCGATCAACTCACTCTTATGATCTTTTCAAACCCACCATCTCTGATCGAATCAAGTATCAAGACTCGTTTCTCAACCCTGAATAGAGGTCCAACGTCATCGAATTTCGTCGTCTACTGCACCGAACATCCACATAGCTAGCAAAGAGGTTTCAAAGCTCCACAGATAATCTCAAGTATCTCGTTTCAGTACTTTCGAGAAAGACACCAAATCTCCAGAGCTAGTCCTAAGTCTTTCGGTTACAGTACTTTTGAGGACATCTGCCGTTCGGGTTCCATTTTATCTCCACTGGATTAGTTGATGTTTCCTTATTTGACGCATAACTGCTTTCGAACATCTGAGCTTGAGTAACAGTATAGACAAGTCTTTCGTGATAATCCTCGCAAGTACTATCGACATATTCTCAAGCACCAAGGCGTTGAATCCCATAAACTTCACTGGCTAAAGTATGAGCTGAAGTCTCCATGATCTGGCCTTGTTCCTGCACGGTTGTTGTCATCACCTGTAAGAGTTGTCGAATATGGATATTAACCACTCAACCTTAGAGCGCAACCTCATACCTATGCTAGAGGCACTATGTGAAGCTCATTTCGTCTCACTAGATCTCGAACTCTCTGGAATTGCATACAACAAGACTTCGAACCGCAAAAACCAAGAGAACAGAGCAGTCGGAAAACCGACGTTACAAGAACGATATGAAGATGTCAAAGAGGCAGCAGAGAAATATCAAGTGCTTCAGGTCGGTTTCACGATCACTAAAGAAGACAGAAAACAGAACTTGTATTACATGCGCCCGTACAACATGTTTCTAAGCCCCCTTATTAAGGATGATCAAATTGACATACAGAGAGATTTTACATTCCAGAACCATGGTAAGTGTCGGTTTCCGGTGTCAACAGCAACTGCTAATGTCCAGTAGCTACGAATTTTCTGCTCAGCAAAGGCTTTAATATTGAAGGTCCTTTTAAAGATGGAGTTCCATACCTTTCAATGGACGAAGAGAAGGAGGCTTTATCGAGAGAAGATTGGAAGGCGAACAAAGACAACATACCTAGTATAATCCCTAGTATACATGATTCACAAATGAAGTCCTTTATGGCAATGGTTCGTCAGCGCATTGAACAGTGGCAGGCAGCGATGGTAAGTACATGCCGAGCCTTTGGAAGCAAAGGTCAACTACTAAACTACATTATAGCCTGCCAATGCGCTCATGATTGGCCCCGGCACGCCTGTACTCGGCGGAACCGTACTTGCAAAGCTCACGGCATTCCAACGACGTGTCGTGCACGAGCTTGTCCGCGGGGAGTACCCAGGGCTCTCTACGGGCTCGGCTGGTGCCTTCGTTTCTGTCTTCCCCCGTGACGAGGGGCGCGAGAGGGCCGCAAGGAACTCTCGTGTGGAGCTGTTTAAACGCAGACTCCAGAAGCAGAAGGGCATCAGCTGGTTCGTGGAGGCCCTGGCTCGCGGACAGCTCGAGCCGGCAAACCCAGCGAACTGGGCGTCGATGGAGGACGGCAAGCCCGTATGGGTGGAGCCAGCCGTGGTCAAGGACCACTTCAACGACCTGCGCATGGTTCTCCAGCGCAGAAAGGTGGTCCTGGCCGGCCACAACGTCTTTGTCGACCTGGTCTTCTTCTACAAGACCTTCGTCGGCAAGCTCCCAGACAAGGTCGAGCAATTTGCAACAGCCATCCATCACCTCTTCCCAAGAGTTGTGGACACTAAATACATGGCTGCGTATGGGGAGGACGTTGTTCCTGCCGACTCGGGCCTGGTGGACGTGTACGACAATTTCGGGCTGTTGCCCTTCCCGCTGATCGGTACGCCTTCCACCCTTCTTCCCCCCTCTACATCTACCTCTACGTGTCCACTTAACTAACTTTCCTTTCACAGAGGTCGACCAAGCGCACTCCAAGTACAGCCACAGCCAGCACGCCCACGAGGCCGGCTGGGATGCCTACGCCACGGCAGCCGTCCTCGTGCGCTTCTCCGCGATCATCGCCCGCACCGCGCAAGCGGCCCAGGAGCCCCCCGCCGCCACCGCCACCGCCGATGACGACAATGACGACGATAGCAAAGAGGAACCGTCGCCCCTGCCGAGGCCAAGCTCGCCTGTGCAGCCGTATATCCTCGACAAGTACCTGGCGGAGCAAGGGGCCGGTCCGCCGCCGAGCCCGCCCGTGGATCCCACGGAGGACCTGATATGCTTCAGCCCGCCGGAGTCGCCTAAGCCGTCCGAAGCGAAGTTCGTGCCGATCATGTCTGCTGCTGGTGCTGATACCGGTGCCGGTGCCGGTGCCGGTACTGGTGCTGGCGCTGGTGCCAAGGCTGGTGGTGCTGGGGTCGGGTTGGGAAGTGACAACGAGCTGTTCATGCCGCCCTTTTCATCGGACATGTGGGAGGTGTATGGCAACAAGCTGCTGATCAATGGGACACAGGAGGGGGAGTTGTATCTGGGGAAGTGGAGCGATGGGGCGCCGTTGATGGAGTTCTGAGAGGGGGGCGGGTTGTGTACTTTACGACGTGTTTGTTTGTCTGGTGATACATGGAGTTGTGTTGGTTCTTTCGTCGTGTCAAATGTAAACGATACCCCTCGTCTTTGCTTCCTCTCTCTATGATATTACTGGTCTAGTTTGGGACCGTAAGGAGTTTCAAGGAGTGTTCGTTCTAAGCTTCTAAAATGAAGATATACTCGTTCGCGTTGCGTTCATTAATTCTATCCAAGATCTTTAACTAGCTCATCTAAAGTACTTATTCCTTCCCTGACCCCATCTGCGTAGTGTAGCCGAAGCAATTCTCCTTCCCAAACCGTTCCACAGAATGGTCGACTTGCCTCGATGCCCCCTAGAGGATCGAACTTTCCATCTCCTCGTCTCTCATCGCTATTCCAAAGTGATCTAACCTTCTTTCCTTGCATTTTCATAACTTCATCAAGAAGCGTGACAGTAGCAAGGCCGGTTTTCTCTGGTACCTGGAGTGCAAACAGCATTAATCGGTGAATGAACGCCGCGAGCCGAGTAGGCGGGGTGTTTCGCGGAGTAAGGCTTGTTGTAAGAGCTCGCATCAGCAATGTCGAGAGAGTTGTTGCATTAACTTTTGTGGTTCTTGCGGTGTTGGAATCATCGTGCGGGTCTGTGAGACGTAGTGATTTGGTTGATAGCTCGAGCTCTTCTGAGAGACTGAGTGGAAGAAGTAGCGTGTATAAGAGGTTTGTGAAATAGGAGAGATCGAGGTTGAGGTGATTGGCCTCCTGGGAGGACAGGAGCGCAAATGCAGTGGTCGTGCAGAGAAGGGCGGTTCGGTAGGGACTTGAGAGGATTGCATTGTCAGCTGCAGACTCATCGTTTGAGTCATCGTTGGATTCATCCTTCATTGCGGAGACCGCTTGCGTTGCTATTTCTTGTAATGCGATAAGAAGATCGCCAAAGTAATCTTGATTAATTAAATGAGCGAATCTGGCGAGGCCTTCTAAGACAGCACCCATGAGAGGCGGCGAGCGTGCTTTTAAGATTCGAATATAGGTACCAAATACAAGCTTAAGGGACTCGGCTTGCAAGCGCTCTCGTTCTTCGTGGCTCACGATAGCATCCGCCTCACGAAACTCCTTTTCAACAGCTTTAAGCTCCTTCGTAGCTTTGCGTTGCCTTTTGGTTTGATATGCTTTCTTTTCTTTAGCTTTCTTGCCTCCGCTAGAGCCGTCCGTTGGCTTGTCGATGCGTTCATGGGATGCTTTCACCGACAACTCAGTCAGAAGCCGGAGATGCAGGAAAGTGTTTAAAACTGCTTCGTCAACAAAATAGTCTCTCCCTTTGATCATACGACAGAGCATCGCAACAGCCTCTTGGGACGGTTTCCCGTCCTCGTCTTCCTGAAATAGCTGTTCTATGGTTGCTTGGCATTTCTTGAAGTCCGCATCAATCTTTTTCATACTGAGCCTATCCACAAGAATCTTGATTAAGTCTCCCCGAAAGTTGAAGTGAGGTACCGCAAGTAAGAGTAAACTAGCACAAGATATGGCAACCGTTGCTGTCTGCGCTATATCTGGATTTGTGTCTCTGCGAGACGCTTTGGCACATGAACCTAAATCATTGACATAGACTTGATAGGATGATACTAGCGTTTGCTCAAAAGCGCGGAGTTTCCGGACTTCCTTCGACACCTTCTCCGCCATGGTATCTTCATCCAGTGACCTTATCCTATACCCAGGTATGATATCTTTGAAAATGGCTGATTGGGTCGCCAGTGTCAATCTCTTGATTGTCCCAATGGAAGATTTTGCGAACTCCGCCAGAGTCTTCAGACCTCCAATGTGCTCTTCAGGGTCCTCGTTGATGAGCATACCGATTTTAGCTAGCTCTTCTTTAGCCTCTGAGATTTGTTGCTTTGTAGACTTCTCTGGAACTGTCTCCTTGGCAGGCTCGATATCGACATCTCCGCTCTCAATTTCCGAATCGAAGGGACTCTCTACATCTTCGGCGGCTGGTTCTTCGAGATGCTCAACAAGACCTTCTGCAGTCTTGATTGGAAGCCTAGTATTCTCTTTCTCCTGCTTTTTGGTCTTTCGTCTCCGGTTCTCATAGTCCGCTTCCAAGTCCCACCGAGCCGCATTGTTCATCCACCCATTTACAACGAACGGCTTGCTTTCTTGTACTGGACTACCTTTCAAAGTTGAAGAACTAGAATCGTCCGGAGGCGAGACTTTTCGCCTCTTCCTAGAGGGAAGGACCGCCATATCCAAGAAACGCCGGCAGGTTGGCCCTGATTTGAGCTAGAAATTTTTGGGAGGATTGTGGGCGCATCCCGCAAAATTTATCGAAGTGCCCGCAAACGCCAGTGACGCCGGACGAGCCAATGAGAACGCAGGAACTCCGCATCGATTTCAAGCTCCCAAAAAAGTTTCTCCCCACAGTCATTATCAAAGATACCAAATTGCGCACATCGGCAACCACCACACAACGCCGAAAAAATGCGCTCTCTAACGGAATCAGAAACAAAAACCCTGTTCTCTAAACTGGCCATATACACCGGCCGCTCCCTCAACCACCTGATCGCTCCACCCAGCGACCCCTCCTCCGCTGCTTCTTCTTCCTCCTCCAACTCGAACACCCAGCAGCATGTCTTCCGCCTGCACCACTCCCGAGTCTACTACCTCCCGCTGTCCCTCGCCAACCTCGCAACGTCGGTCGCCCGCCCCAACCTCCTCTCGCTGGGCACGTGCATCGGCAAGTTCACCAAGACGGGCAAGTTCCGGATGCACATCACGGCGCTGGATGTGATCGCGCCGCACGCGCGGTACAAGGTCTGGATCAAGCCGAACGGGGAGATGCCGTTCCTGTACGGGGGCAACATCCTCAAGGCGCACGTGGGCCGGTGGAGCGAGGAGTGCCCGGAGCACCAGGGGGTGGTGGTCTGCTCCATGAACGACACGCCGCTGGGGTTCGGGATCACGGCGAGGTCGACCATCGAGGCCAAGAAGATGGATCCCACGGGGATCACGGCATTTAGGCAAGCGGACGCTGGGGAGTACTTGAGAGAAGTAAGAAAACCGATGTCTAGCAAACGATTTTTTTTATACTAACGTGACCCAGGAAGATACCCTATTTGCTACGACATGAACTTATGGTTGTGGGCGTTAAGGAGATTAGGACAATAGATCGCTTGAATCGTTCCAAAATTATGATGCTACATTGCTTGATGTACTACATCGATTTCATTGCGCCGCTTCTTAATGACTATTTCTTGTTCTTCTTTTTCTTAGATTTTCCACTCCCTCCTCCTCCAGCAGCCGCGGGCGTAGACTTCTGAGCCTCTACCGGCGTGTCTTTCTCGATCCCCCCTTGTGTAAGAGCAGCTTGCTTTTGTTTGCCCTTCTTTCCTTTGGGCCTGTACGATGACCTGTCCCGTAAGGGCAGCCACCGCTCCGGATCGGGTTTCTTGTCTGGATTGTAATCCTTGGGTAACTTTGATTTGCGCTTTTTGGCGGGTTTGGAGGCACCTGCTGCTGCACGTTTACGATTTATGATCGCCGACATGGCATCGGTGGATTGCGGTACGCCAAGGTTCTCCAGAGCATCAACATCGATCCCTGCAGTCAATCGGTTGATTGGCGTAAGCTTGTCGGCTTCCGCCTTTACCTTCGAGTAATCACTTTGTGCGTAGGCGGCAACTAGGCCTGCGCTCGCGAAGCGATCTGATTTATCTTGCTGATGAAGTGTATCGAAGACTTTGCCAGCCTCCTCTAAGCTATCCTTATCGTCCGAATTCAGCAGGGAGAGTCCTGCCACACGCAATAGCTCAGGAGGACATTTTGTTTTCCGTCTCCAATACGAAGCCGCTTTTGCGAGTTCTGTCTGGACATGGGACTTTTTTCCTTCCTTAGAATAAAGTGACACCGCGATCGCAACTAATCCTGGGGCATGTCTAACATCCTGATCTGTCTCCGAGTTTGATTCTTCAAGTCTTTTAAAAAACGCCTCGAGAACAGTGACTGCTGCTCCAAAGTTGTTGGTTAAGACGTAAATCTGGATGATGGTTGCAAGCAATCCAACATCTTTAGGTCGTTTCTCAAGTAGAGGAAGAATAGACTTGAGTCCTATCTTTCCAAGTTGGTTTTGTGCATGCGCTGCGGCATTTGCAGATGACGCAGCATTTGTGGAAGGCGAAATGGTGGGTGATGGGTCTTGGGCTAGCTGACGTGCGGTGGAGCTAGCAACGCCATTGAATTTGAAGGCTTGGAGGTCATGAGTGATAATGTTCTGATTGAGGATAGATCGCTGGAAAGAAAACATTTGATCATTGTAAGAGTGAGTAGAGAGAATTCTCTGAGAAAGATAGGGATTCTTTTGAGCTGTTGGACTAGTTAATTGATTCATTCGTGCAATCATAGCTGTTGATGTCATTGCATTTCTATAGATGTCAGGCCGGCAGGTTCAAAGGGCGAACTTTTCAACCTACTCTGGGATCAAAATATCTTCCCACAGGCTTTCGGCTTGTTCGATTTTACCAGACGACGCAAAAACAAAGATCTGTTGTATAGTGATGGGGAAGAGTTCATCTTTCTTCTCATCTTCTGTCAACGCTTCTGAAGAAATACATAAGTCTATAATCAGTCAGTGGAAAGCTTTTAGTCTCTACAGAAAAGCAATTAGAACCTTTAGCTCTCTTTAACAGAAATTCCCCCTGCTGGAGTTCACCGCGTGCAATACAGCCACATGCCGCATTGTACGCTGCCTCAAATGTTTCAAGATCTTCTTTCCCTGGTCTCTTCTTTGACGCGTGATCACTTTTCCTAGCCCATAGCAGTTGCGCATCGGTGGCCCCAAGATTAAGTCGAAGGTCGGTCTGTTCATCGGTATTGGCAGCCGCCCAGAGTTCTCTGTAGATGTTCGCTGCGTTTACGAAATCTTCAAGTCGGTAGGACTGCATTCTATTAGTTCATGTCATAACCACAAGCCCTATCCTGTCGTACCGCTTGTGCCTCCAAGTGTCTGGCCGCTATGTCATCTCGACCGCTTGCAATTTCTTGGGCTTCTGCGAGCTGTTCGTTCCTGTAAAGAGCATATGCATACTCAATAGCAGCCTTCTCTTTCAGTCCATCACCAAAATCGTTAAAGACCTTTACGGCATCTGAGTATCTCTCAAGGTTGAGCAGCGCAACAATTTTGGCATGTTGCGCTCCGACGTTGGTTTTGGATTCCTTCAGAGCCGCATTGCAAGCTTTCACTACTTCTTCTGGGTCAGGCGAGGATTGCTTAAGTAGCGAGGAAAGAGAAGACATAGCCGAATTCAGTGGTTCAATGGAGCCCGGACTATTCCATGTCTTCTCGCAAGTTAACAAATTTGGGTAGCATGCAAGTAAAGCTTCTCTCGTGCGATCGCGGGAGTTAGTGGGGTCTAAAATTCGTCGGTGGCCTCATACCCCGGCACCCCACCCATTGCGGCAAATTGTGGGACCGAGCCGACGAGGCCAGTGTGACTGCTTTCTCAAAACACTGAGAGAGCCATAGCCTTTGGAGAAGATCAAGAATCCATTGTGACTTGAAAACATCGTTGCATTGGGAAATATACCCTCCTATACTACTCTTGATGTTAATTAGCTCTCTTTGCAGGCCTTGTATCTGCTCTTGTCGCTCTTACCCTAGCCACCAGGCGTTCTACTTGAACAATTAGATTGGTATTAAAGAGCAATAATTTAGTGAATCATTTAAGATAAGTAGCTCACTAGACCATAGTCAAATCAAACCAGTTCGGAGAATTTAGTTTGTGATCCATTAGTAGGTGTGCCTCTTCTCTCTGGGCCCTCTGCGTTGACTATGAATAGTTATAAATAATATGATTGTTTAGCCCTGGACATTGAGAGGACGACGGGGGTTGGCTATATCTAGCCTTCGCATTGCAACTTCCCTCGTAAACATTGTTCTTGTAAGCCCTAACTTCTCATGAGATCGTAGTGATAGTAGGGTGTGAGATCGGACCCTTCCAAGCACTAACGCTATCTAGTATTGATTGAATCTGTATTCTTGCCTTGGATGTGGTGCATGTTATCTGTAGCATGGCTCAAGGTTTTTGGTTTGGTTGGAACTTTTAGCTAGAGGTGTCGCTGCTAGGACTCAATATATGAGTGTGTCGATTAGGTTTCTTCAAATACAAGTTCCTATGTTCTGGTGTGACCGCGTTTTGCTACAACTTTAGCGTTAAACAAAACCAGGTTGGGTTTCAATAGAAGGAAAGGAGTAGGCTCTTTCTAACGAGTCTGTCCTTGTATGAGCAGTCGCAAGAAGCTTTGTGTTCAAGCTTTAGGATGCGTAGTAGAACATATAGCAACAGATTGCTGTTTTATGAACTTGTTCAGGCGCCAAGGCTCTATTGTTTTTCTACTATGGAGAACTCGTATCTCATAGAGTGCTTAGCATAGTTTCAGTGGTATATTGGCAGCATAGGTGAGAATATGGCTCCAGCGACATGCGCCGTAGAGTTGAGATTGCTTTAAGTTGATCATAATGAAAGCCTTAAGCAGAGCAATCATTACAATGGCACCTTGACGTGTTTTAGTGATCATATCAGTCCCTCAGATGTGAGAGCACTTTGAGGTGTATCATTGTTTGGTATGGCAATAATTGCTTTCACGTACTATGCTCATTTGCACGTACCGGTCAAGCCGTGAGTAGCTTATGACATAGGGGATGATGCACGAATGCTATGGGGTTGATAGAAAGTAGATCATAATTTTCGCCACAGATTGACTACTCGTATCGGGCGTTGAAAATTAGGCAAGCTGGTTGGAAGACCCTAGGTTTGATTCAAAGCGGGTGATCGCAGTGGCATCATCCATGATGCTAGAAGATAAGGGAAACTTCGACGCTTGCACTAGTATTAACATGCAGATTGTTTAGAGACATTGACTAATTACTGCAGGGCGGCCGCAGGTTGCTATTAGGGCCTTATTTACCTCAACAGGATTTTAAGCGCCGCAAGTCCCCTTTTTGACAGCTTTGATATCGTTAGCCCCCATGAGGATCATCAGTGCGGATGGTTTACCGCAAGAACGAGCCGGCGCTTGGGATTGCTTCATGCAGCTTGTTGACAAGTAACTGGCCCTGCACTAAACCGTATCTTTACGCGATTTTCTCGCATAGCGCAAAACTTGCAATACACGGGGCAGTTGTCAAAGTTTTGATTGCTGGACCCCATCCCAGTATATACATCTCAGTGGGACTTCGCTGTGTCAGGTACGGGAGATAGAATAGCTTTTGCGTGCGACGTTGGCGTCTGTGCTGGACACAAATCGGGTCAATATGCAGGAATGTATTTGTAAGTGGAGCCCAACATCGAATTATCAACTTTGCGCATATATAGTGTTGAAACCCAACGCCTGTGGTGGGTCAGTCATCTTAAAGCGGACTTGGACGTCAACACTACGCGGTGTTATGATGCGATCAGTCCACACAGACGTCAGGGTGATGATCTGCGTTGTATGTTTGTTGTTGAAACAATGTTCTGCAAGTACCAGAACTCGGGAGTTTTCCAATATTATATGCACGGGCTCCCCGCCTAAGCTACTCAGTGTAACATTGTACATTGAGGCTTGTCATACCGAAGATCGTTATCGCCAACGTTGACAATGATCTATTGGTTTTTCATAGTTACGTGAAATCCGCTCTTCCGTTGTACAAGCGCTAGATCCCATTTTCCTTTTCGTGTTGTAGGACAGGGGCGGCTAGATGTAGGGTAACTATTTGCACTTAGCGGAAGGTTGATAAGCTGCACAACTACAAGTAACCAACAAAAGTCTATCGATGAGTTAAACAAAAATTAAAAAAAAAGACGAGAGTGTTTGTGACTGGTATAATTAATATAACTTGCATTTGTTTGACAAATTTGGCAGAGCCGGTACATGATTACAGAAAGTGTCCCAAAGTCCAATCAAAACTAAAAGAAAGAAGATTTCTGTAAAAGCAGGTACAATGAAGTTTTGGCTCACCATGCGCGCGAGTTTATTCTGTTGCCAACGCAAGCACGGAGAATTACTCTGCTTCCCAAAATTCCAAGGTCCTGGCCGTCAGTCCGCGCCTCTGGCGGATTTCGAATAAATCGGGTTCTCCACAGGAGTTGCCAGGGCCATTCAGAATTTTTTTCCTTAGTCCGGACTACATGTTGCATTAACTTAGAATCCTTATATGCAGCTTCATCAACGTATCTGGTCTGGTCAGGCATTCAGCGCCTTCCCGCCCCTTCCTTCCTCATAGTGCTTGGCGCCCGGGCGTAAGAAAAAAAGCGGGCGGAAAAAAAAAGTGAGCGGTAATCCCTTTCCCGAACCCGATGACGACCGCGAAGCGTAAGGCCATAAGGAAAATTCTATTCAAGCATGCCCCTAGTCCTTTGCAGGAGTATCTACAAGGATACAACCCAGAAAACACGAGTCAAAGTAGCATTGAAACAAACCAGGAACATCGCCTACTTCAAAAAAAGTTTGGTCGATGGATTCAAATTCACCTACGGATTCGTAGACATTCCACAGCTCAAGGAAGAAGCTCGCCATTATTCAGCCTACCATACTTTTTTCAATTCACGAGATGGTTCGGTGGCGCCGTTGTAAGAATTGGTACAACTCAGCCCTCGGAGAAGGGGGTTTTGCTTGGCGCACAGCCGAAGGGATCAGCACAGCTGCAGCGGTGGAACTTGACTCTTTCCAGCAACCTGAAATGCAGCCGAGTTGTCTCGATTATTGTTTCTACCGGCATACTCGTGCACGCTTTTCACTTCACTTGGGAGGCATGACGGAACAATTTTTGTTTTGAAAAGTGGCTTATCTGGGTGTTCTGAACTGAAGAACAGTCATCTGATGTATCACGAGCCAAACTGCCTCTCTTACCTCTACGGTGCCAAATTCACGTGAAACCCACTCCCGACGAACTTCACGCCTTGCCGGCTCGTCAGTTGACACTAATATAGCCCTGAGCCAGAACGGCTCGGCTTGTGTGTGTGGGGAGGGGACTGGGGTCGGTCCAACGCTACTATTTCGGATGACACTGAATGGATGCCTGATGACCTGATGGCCGTGGCATCTTTTGCAAGAATCTGGGGAGAATCTGGGGAAGGGCAGATATGGAGCCTCACATGCTTGCATAAGTGAATAAATTCTGAGACATTATAGCTTCACGCTGCATAGTTTAGTATAGTATACACTTGGAGGTTCGTCGCTTCTGTATGTGCGTGTTAACTGATGCAGCCTTCGGCACACGAACCGAATGCTAAAGCTGCAAACTCAACCCATAGACGAAGCTTGTAGCTTTTGAAGGTGTGTGATCACGACGCGCAGGCAACATTCTAAAGCTTTGAGTCCCACGATCAGGCTGCTGCTTCGGCAAGAATATCAGACGGTAAGTCGCTCAAACTGTCGCGGCAGTTGTTGAGGTTCTGTCCATGGTTGAGATCCGGAGCAGGCCCATGGTTCAAGATTAACGGGTTCGGTTCCACTCGGCCCAGGTTTTTTTTTTCAGGAGACAATGACCCATCTACATGAAACGGTGCCTATTGTGATCGTAGCAAGGCTCACAGGCAATATGTGAATTCAACATGTCAAAAAAAGGCGCTTCCTCGGCTGGGTGTTCTGTCATTCTCTAGATCATCAGGTGAGCAACCACATCGAGGCGATAAAGCCGGAGTGCTCGTCATCGCGAACCTTTCCACTATCGTGTGCTTCTATGCAAGGATCGATTGGAACCTAAAAGCCAAAATCGAGCGGTGATGGAGGGAGAGCATACATATTACATAGTATATGAATCGTCTGGAAACAGGTTCAGCATCGATGGGGATGACGGCTCAAAGAAACGCCTCGTCCGGTGGAGACTGGCTCCCCCACATCACATACGTATCTCCTGAGAGTAGGCAGAGGGAGTTCAAGCACGGAAAAGGGGATCGGGTGGGCTAGATACCACGGAATGGGCTGTAAGCTGTCCCCTTTTCGATGGGGGTGGAGATGCAATGCTGCAGTACCACCGGCAGAATGGCTTGCTGATCTTGTGGGGGACGACGTCTCAGAGTGGCCGTTGGAGTACTCGTACGCAGGGTTTGCTTGGTATCTGATATACGAAAGTATGGTTGGGGGGAGAGAGAGGCACCCACCCCTTCGAAGGTTTTCGAGTTCGTCCGTATTCGATGGATTTTGAATTTTGTGGGGTTGTCAGCTGGAAAGTGGGTAATTTGATCGATTGTGGATTTGGGCGCAGTCCGATACAGGTTGGAGTGAGTTACAGACTGGTGGCGCGTTCAGATGTTCTTCTTCTTGCACACTAACTGGGTGGTAAGCAGATTACAAGAAAAGAGGCACATGCTTAAAAGACAGCCACAATAATAATGATGGGGGAACAAAATGTCATTGTGACTGTTGTTGTGTTGTTGTGGCATAGTGGGCGATGACAAAACCCTCGGCAGTCGCACGCGATCACGTTCACGCCCTGTGCACCACCACAGCAGCGACAAGAATAATAATCAGATGCCTGTGCAGGCTCTGGGCCCTCACAGTCGCGGCTTTCGCAGCTTCTGCTATCAACCGCAGACGGGGTGCCGCGCCTGACACACGCCCGTCCCAGTGTTTCTGCCGCCCACTCGATCCACACACACACACAGCGCGAAGTAGAGTTGTGAAGGAGAATGAAGAGTTGAAGGCTTGAAGGCTTGAAGCACATGCCCGCTCTCCTCCAATGTTTCTTCCGGGCTTCCAATCTTCCATTATAAAAACATCCGACGAGAATAGCAGCCGACCAGTCCCAGCCCGGGGAATACGTTCGCAAAAAAGTAAAAACAGCAACAACCCCGGTCGCGTTCTAATATCGCCTGCTCTTTGGTGCGAAGTCGAAACTCGAGTCGATTTGCAGGATTCTCTTCCCCGCAAAAGTCTTCCACATGCGGTACATGGAACCGTGGTCCTCGGAGCAGACGATGTATCGACGTAAACACCAGCTAAGCCCTCTCATTGACAGCGCTGGCCCCGGGAGAGTTCTTCCGCCGTCGATCATTCGATAGCGCATGCAGGCCTCGCTGAAGCCGTCACTCTTTAGTGTGCACCCCCCGAGCCCCCCTACGTTTCCCTCATTGCCTCTAACCCCTGCTGGGCGATTGCTCAATCTCTCAATTTGCCCGCTGCCCAGTCCCCCCCGACGGATTGCGTAGCGTTCCCCACCCAGCAAAAGCGTGCCTGAGATCCCCCCTGTCTGAATTGCCCCTTACGGCGTAGGGGCTCCAGTTAAGCGCGACGCGGAGAGTTGACGGTGCCCCTCCATCACGCACTGGTTGGTGGTGTGCCTCGCCGGTGCTCCGTCCAGAACCCGGCAGAACGACCAGCTCTAATCCCGAAGAGGATTGGTAGCTCAGATGTGGCGTGCCAAGGTGCCAGACCTCGACCTCCTGTGCAGCCTCAATCTTCTTTTCCCCCCGGGGCTCCAAGCTTCCCAGTTCCCACCACACCACCATCACGAGATTATTCCACTTCCCACGCTCGCCCACACACACACTTTTATGCCGCAAGCACACACACGCAGACGCACACCCCCTGACGGACCGCCGTCCCTTCCAACCATCAGCCTCGACGGCGATGGAGGAGAGGGAGGTGGAGGTGGGACGAGATCCTGTGGCACGCGATTCTTTGGCCAGCGACGTGCTCGAGATACAACATCGGTCGTGGTCCCAGCGAGCCGTTCGACCAATAACCCGTTGTTCAAAGGGAAACTCGGGATGCGGGAGATCAACTCTAACGGAGCAACTTCTGGGGAAAAGACGCGGCCAATATTGGTAAATACTATGTAATCGTTGGCCACAACGGCAACCTGAATCCGACGATGGGGTAATACGACGAAGGAAGTTTCTCCGTGGGGAAACGTAATAATAATACTTTGTAGTAGAGGCTCTTAACTAACTATTCTTCTTCTGTCAGGAACACGAATGTCCCGATCCAGCATTATTGCCCAGCTGCCCCAGCTTCTTCCCAATCCTCCGGGAGTCCTTGTTCATTGAATCATCGCGCTTGCCCCTGGCCCAGGGCATTGGCATTGACGGATGACGATTATGAGAGGCCAACAAGAAGATGAGTGAAGCTTTGTTTCCCACGGTGCGTTCTAAATCGAAATTGAATCGAGTGACGAGCTGCTGGTAACAATATTGCTACTCTGCTACTATAGTATATTCCGCCGTGTGCGTGTGCGTGTGTGTGCGTGCGCCGTGCGTGTGCGTGTGCGTGTTGTGTTGTGTTGATCAGCCCACCACCCGACCCTCATAGTGTATTGACTTTCGCTACCGCCAGGGGTTGGGCCCCTGCTCCTGCTGCTTCGTGAGTGGGCGGAGAGCTTCTTGGGAACTTCTCAGCTTGGTGTCTCACCCGTGGGCTGTTTTTTCGAACTGCAGCTCCCCCCATGGCTAGAAGGACCGAAAACGGTGCTGGGGAGGGTATCATATCGTGCATTAGCCTCGTACCTTATTATTCTCTCCACGGCCAGGGGCAAAGGCAAAGGAAGAAAAGCCCCGTCGGAACAATGGGCGGACGGCGGACGCGTTGGTGTCTGTTGGACAGTTGGACAGCCCTTCCAGGAGACAAGTTTTGGGGAAAAGAAAGTCTTGGTTCGTCTCTCTTGTCGTCTTCGTCTCAGACTCTTGGGCCAGCAGTCGTCGTGTGCACGAAGTACTAGTAGTAGAATACTAGGTATGTATGTGTAGGCTGACGAGACAGCCAGACTAACCGGCTATAGTACTATACACTTCACACTACTTCGTACCCTCCACCACACATATTGGCCTCTCTCTCTTTTTTGCTTTTTGCTTCTTTCGCTGATGCAGTTCTGCTTCTGATCCTTCGTCCAACCCGACCCTTTCGACCTTCTCTTGGACTCCCGTCTATCTGGCTGTCACTCTCTTTCTGTCTTTGGCTCTTCTTCCCGCTATTCAACCCCGCGAGTCAGCAAGTCAGCACTGCTGCACGACGACCAACCGTTCGTTCCAGACGTACATGTACCTAACCATCCTACCTTCTCTTCTCGTCGGCATCTAACTCACCCTCCTTCTCCTCCCACATGCTTTTTTCTTCCCTTTGATCTTCACGTCAATCTTTTACCGAATTATTATTCCTGCGTCTACAATAATAGCAATCCCTCTCCTTTGAATCGTCCTTCTCTTATCGCCCGGGAGACTTCGTGCAGACTCGCTACTGTTATCGATGTCGAGTCGTCTAGTCCTCCTTGGCTCGAGATAAAACACTCTCTCGTATTAAATCTACAGTCGGGGGACTCGACACGCCAGTTCCTCCTCGAATGAGTTCCGAGTCTGGCAGCAGGACCTGTGCCAGCTCGCGAACGATTGCTACTTTCCTTCACGGGAGCCACGATCGACTAACGTGGTCATGAAAACCTCAACAGTATTCTTTGCCCTGATATGGTGGTCTCTATCCTTAATTGGCCGAGTTGCGGCTGAAGACTTCCCACGGGAATTCCTAGAGGTCGGGTCCTGCGGGGTGAGTAGCTTCTGGCCGTTGACGTCTATCTGCCTGAGTTTACTGACGTCCTTTGAAGCTGAACTGCCTCATTAATTCGCTCCCCGTGTCCGGCTGTGACTACGAAGACATACAATGCCAGTGCCACAGCCAGGCGCTGGAGGAGGCTACGTGGGAATGCATGCTTGATCCTTGTTCGGTTCAAGACAAGATTGGTTAGCAGTCATATGAAAAGGGGATGTCTGGTTGTAGGCTAACTTTTGATTTTCAGAAATGGGAAGGGCGAGAGACACAGTTTGCAACATGCCGAACGATCTGACGAGGGTGCCTAAGCTGGTTGTCACGACCGCTGCTTTGCTAGGAGTGTCGGTTATTTTGGGTACCATCAAAATCGCTGGTCGACTTATCTATGATCGAAGGCTCTATCTTGAGGAGTATCTAGTCTTGGCCGCTGAGGTAATTATCGTGTACTCGCCGCATCTGGGGATTCGCTAACCAGATCCAATAGGGCATGGTTATAGCTGGAGGGAGTATTATCTTCTGGCGTATGTATTTTCACTGGTCCATTGTTGATGATACCTGCTGACAAGTCTAAAGTGGTCGAAAATGGGTATGGTCGTCATACGTACTATCTAAACCCCCCACAAATCTCCCGCCTCTTCCTTCGGTGTAAGCATCTAGCCTCACGTGCGTTCGCGTTTAATTGACTTTTCAAAGATTACGCAGTCGAGACAGTATACCTACTCGGCATGCTTTTCGCCAAGGTTGCCATCCTCTACCTCTACCTTCAACTCTTCCCAGGCCGCTGGACACGCCTCGCCACCCAGTGTACTCTCGGATTGGTTATGTGCTCCAGCATAGCAATAATTATCGTCCAACTCAACCAATGCAATCCTATCCCTAAGGCCTGGAACAAGGACCTTGCAGGCACCTGTCTCGAACTCAACGAAATAGTCTTGGCAGCCGCGGGTATTAACATTGCACAAGATTCTTTAATTCTGATTATACCAATGCCAGTTCTCGCCAACCTTACCATTCCTTTGCGCCAGAAAGTCAGCATGATAGTCATCTTCGGCCTCTACGCGTTTGCCCTCGTCACAAGCGTCGTTCGACTACAATTCGTCCGCAACCTTGGCCGCTACCTGATCGACCCAGCATACGACGACGCACCTGCGACCATGTGGAGTGTCATTGAAATTCATGTATCCGTTGTGTGTGCTTGTTTGCCAGCTCTTCCTGGCTCCATCAGGCGTATCATGACGTGTACTCACCGCCCACCAGCTGCCTCAGGCTACACGCACTCTCACATCTCCCTTAGGTCATCATCGCCGCAACACGACGGTGGGAAGCTTCCAATTCAACCGAAGATTGAAATTCCAGATGACAGTGCTACAGTGCATGGAGAATGCACCGAAGTTAAAGGTGACTTTTCGACTTACGACAAGGACCCAGAGAGTGCCACTAGCCAAAACCCCTCTCAAAACCCGAGATGGAGCCAGACGACGTACACGGCCAGTACATGGGCTCCAACTACGCCTACCAAGCGAAGCCATGGTATCAGCGAAATTCCACCGTTCAGCGTAAACACAACCGAGCCAATTAAGTGGGAGGATGCAGCGGCGCGGACGAGCAAGGAGAGTGCAGAGAAGAAACGCAGGAATGGAAGCGGTGACAAGACCGACTGGAGCGTGAGCCGGACTTCACCTATCAAGTGGGATGCCGAAGACGAAGTGGAGGAGGTGGATTGGCAACAGCAAAGGAGGAGAGAGGCGGGCATCGGAATGGCATATTCCCCTGACAGGGAGGAGCCAGAGCCTAGTTGGTTCAGGATCGACGAGGACAGTACCGACGGAAAGAGCGACAATATGATCGGAGTGGCATCATGAATGAGACGCACCTAGCAGAGATATGCGGCTACCATTAATGCGCACCTCTACCATCCAGGGCACGTCGATTAGGACGATGCAGGTGATCTGTGATGGAGGGACGGAGGGAAGGCCAGGCTTCCGGATGCCTGAGCCACTATACATACAAACACACGCGCGCCGCCCTCTCCACACTATGGGGGCAGCGAAGGGATTACGATTACGGACGAGAACGACTTAAAAAGTTCTGCGGGTTTACGTACTGGACTGGATAGGGCGCGAGCGATGGGATATTGTACCGATAGCGACGGCGTTTGAAAAAAAAAACCCCTTTTTCTTCGTCTGTCACGTCCAGGCTTCTACAGCCAGGTAGCTTGCTTGTTTGTTTGTCACATTGTTTTTGGGGCGCATTCGTTTGACGGATTTGGAAATGTCTGTTTACCTCTACTGTTATACTTTTTTTTCTCACATTGGGAAACTCTGGTTCATCATGGGTTCGGTTTCTGGAGCATAAACCCCGGAACTAACGTTCTTTCGCAAGAGGGACCAGGGGTGGATACAACAACATTACTTGGAGTTTTGAGAGGGGAAACTTACCTACTACTACGGCCGCCCACGCGGAATTGTTATATCTATGGGACTTGGGAAGGGAAGGGATGGGGGGTTACACCTACCACCACCACGGGCCATACCGACTGGCTACAAAGAGAGAGAAAAGTCAATACGTGCTGCAGAGATCCTGGCTGCAAAAACCATATTCTTCTTGTAACTGTAACCGAACCAACACTACCAGGGCTATACGAACAAACGAACGGCAACGAGTTTAGAGGACATAGCTTTGTGTATCATATTAGTTATCGTACGTACAGTAAGCGAGATGTATCACTACCTATCAACCAAAAATTTTATTGTTCAAACCTTTGATCCTTTTTGGTTTTCAGACTCTGCATATGAATCGTGATATATGTGATATATCGGCCGCTAGATCCCGGATCCTGATATAGTACCTGTCAAGCGGGATGAAGGCCGGTTTATGCAGATAATCGTACATGCGAAGTTAGAAGGATTGAACTTAGTATTTTAAAACACTTCACTACTGCTCGTCAAAACGTCTATCGCGATCCGGGTATCCCAGTCAGTGTGCGCGCACGCATCTTGCATGGTTCACGGGAAGCAAGGCCTTTGCCGGCGCATAGCATGATGCTCTCTTCCAGTACCCTGTCCCCGGTCCTGGGAACATCCCGGGCGAGAATGGAAGTCCGCATCGTCATTTGCCATGCCATGCCATGCTGTGCCCAAGCGGACAGGGAACGGGCAAAACCTTGGAAGAAGAAGGGAAAAAAAAAGTTTACTTGACAGCACCGGCGGCAAAGGTTCTGCAAACGCTTGCGCGCGCATGGGCGAAGTTGGGCTGCAACATGTGGGTCGTGAGTGGGCTTTGTGTTTGACTTTCTACTTGAGAATCAAGGTCACGGAAGGATTCATTCGATACGGGTCTGTGTGCGACATAGTTCTGGTGTTTCAAAATATCTTCTTATTCAATTTCATATGCGCGGGCGGGCGTCTAGATAGATGTACTTTTTGACGTTACCGGTTTTGAAACATGAAGACTCGACCTGGACCTATCGATCGCATGAGCGCACCGACGTTTTTATTGTTTGTTTGTGTCGCCGTTGCGGCTCAGTGCCTGTCGCTTAGGTGCAAAGATCTTTCTATACCTTGATTTTTTTGTATTCCGCAGCAACGTCGGTTTTGAGTTTAGAGAGTGTCTTAAACATGCATACTGTATAGTACATGTAGGTAAGCAGGGAAGGCAGGCGGTTATTCTTCGTTTCTTCTTTTTCTTCTTCTGTTGCTGCGGCTGCGGCTGCTGCTGAAACGCTGCAGAATTTTTCTGTACTGACGTTCGGGCCGCTGCCTGCTTGCAGTCAGGCTGTCGGGTTGATTGATCTGCGACAGGATCCACAGTGTAGAGGTTGTTTGTGTGATACAGCCTGAGGCGAGTGGTATTCTAATTGGTGAAGGGGTTTCTTGCCTGTGTCTTTCTTTTGATTAACCCGTCCACCTCGACTTTGCCATGTTCTTCTCTCGGAGTACGGCAGTAGCGGTGGTAGACAGACGGATAGAACGGCCGGCATTTCCTGAAGCTGTAGGACGCTCACATTGGAAATGCCTTTGCCATGTTAACTGTGCGTGTTGGATCTTCTTCATCATGCTATGTTCGCATGGTCCGAAGCGTGGATCACGATTCATATTACACCAAGACACAAGGCCACTGTCGTCTGGGCAATTTGATATTCAATAGTCCTGCATCCTTCGTTCTGGCTTCCCCAGGCGGGTTTTAGGGGGCCAAGAGATTAAGACCCAACGAGCCGGACGCCCTGTGCCACCACCAACTGACTCTTACCCTAATCCATATCAACAACAGCAGCTATCAACGAAAAAGGAACTTGCTCAATAGGTTCTTTATTATTGGATCACTACCAGTACCTACTTAAATATCCTCCGGTGGAAAATGAAATGAAATGAAAACAAGCCACGTTAGATTCTATAATAGGAGAACAGTCTTTCGCCACGAGAGAGGCGCGAGTAACGGGGAAGACGGCTTCGCGCGCGATGGACAGCAAGTCCCAATAAACAGTTCCAACCGTCGTGCCCATCAATGGCCAAACTGGGAAAGCAGTCGAGGTCCAGCTTATTTTAACATATTGGCACTAGCATTCTAGTATGGCCTCGGGCCTCAATGCCTTCGTTTGACAGCATCACGAGCACCTCCGGCTGTTCTAGCCTCTACGAAAGTAGACAGTTACTCTATAAGCTAAGGTAGGTCATTTTCTAATTCGGTGTGCGACCAGCGCAGGGGTAAATAATTAAAATAAGAGGAGGGGGACCAGTGGATCCGACCAAATGGCGCGGCTAGCAGGTGGTGGGCTCCCTGGGGCTCACCGGGGGCTGCGAAATATTGGAGCAATCAGCCGCGGGAAATGAGGCGAAGTCGCTAGCCGAGCTAGCGAGATCCAAAGGTGGAGAAGGAGGAGAAAGAGGCTTGTAAGCCTCACCCTACTCAATTTCCCTGTTCCCCTCTTTTTTATTTTGTTTTTTTCACGCGACATGACGCGTGCCTCGGGATTTTGTGTTTTCTGGCGCACTTCAGGGTTCTCTTGCGACTTGGTGCTGAGGTGAGATTATTGTTGCAAGTTTGGGGGAGGAACGGGAAGGAGCCGCGAAACAGACGCGTCGAGATGCGGGGGTGAGATTTATGAGATAGCGTGGAGTCTGTGAGGACGAGTAATGTGTGTACGGGAATGGAGGATGTGTGTCGCTTTTACAATTGTCGATGTAGGAGGGGATTATTGTGTAGGGTCTTGAGTGTTGATGAATCAGGTCAATATATAGAACTGTTCTCTATGATAGATCGATTGACTGTCGGAGAACAGGGATGGCTGAAGGCACGTGACCACCTGGTGTTGGCCATACAAATGAGATCCACGAATATCAAGATACTCATAGATAGACTTTTATAGCCATAATCAACTAACGTTTCGCTCTACCCTCTCTGTTATAGTCATATGGGCACATGGGAAAATTGGCGCCTACCGGGCATGCGAAATTTCTTGTTCATTACCTAGGTAGGTATGTGGAGTCTCTCATGTGAGACTTATGGAATAGGAAATTTTGGTTCGGGCACAGTTGGTTAGAAATCATAAGTATCAAAGTTCATTAGTGTGCATTACAACCCGGAAAAATGCATTCAAACTGAACGATTCATTTTCATATCCAACGCAGACTTCATTCAACAACATTTGAACCCAAGGTCGGGACAATGCTTAGTAAGCATTTTCTCGGCTTCTGCCTTCATCAAAACTTTAGCAGTAGCCTGCAATAACTCAGGCATAGTCACCTCAATCAGAAATCACATTTACGTGTATACACACCGTACGGATACTTGTATCTGTTGTTACAGGCCAATTAACCGATCGCTTTAAAACAACTGGTTTTTCTCGCAACAACAGCAACTCAGCCGGAGTTCAGTTAATAGTGGTTTGGCTAGCTTGGCAACTCTGTTCACTTGTCTCTGTCTGACGTTTAAGTTATCTACTAGTTTGTAGATAAACATGGGAAACTCGCACTTGTGGCTAAACTCCCTCCCTGACGCCACAAAGAAGGAGCTTTCAGACGGCGTAAACGCATCCAACATCACAGCTTCGGATCTGGATGCCAGCCCTGGGTACCACATATATCTCAAGCTCTATGACCACGTTCTAGCGGCCCATAAACCAAAAAATGGGACATCTAAAGACGAGCTTCTCAGGCTTGATAAGTTCAGGTATAGCGAGCTACCCGGTAGAATTGCGTCTCGTGTAGAGGACGCGAAGGATGGTGATCCTAAATACGGCTGGATAGAGCTTGGTGAGCTTGAAGAATTGATGAAATGGAAATTGTAAGTCAATTGACATGTCCAATCATTGCAATATTTTTATGTATCCTTCGTGTTTCTCATCCAGCCGCCGCGGCCAAAGTCTTGTGCGATTATATAATGGGTTTCATTTGTGATGGATACTAGTTTATCAAGCCTTCATTTTGAAGAAACAGCTTGGCTCTATCATCAATTAAAGCTATTAACTAATTAAAACTAGAGCTCGAGGAACACCGCGACCAAAGCTCCAATCACTTGTGGCCTCCAACCCTGCTGACACCGTCAAAAAGGTAACATCTAATGCTCTCATGCTCTTGAATTCAAACATCAGGGAATGGCGCAAGCCCATGAAGCAGCTTTGCACCTTGAAAGGCATAGGCCCAGCAACGGCATCTCTCATCTTATCTGCTGCTCATCCAGGAAACTACCCTTTCTTTGTGGATGAACTCCTGGCCTGGCTGAGAGGCTGGAAATCCAAGTCCGACGGCAAAATCGCCTATAACGAAAAGGAATATGGAGAAATCGTTGACGGTGTCAGGGATGTCCGCTACCGCCTTACGAAGGAACTAGGTCGGACCGTTGGTGCGACGATAGTCGAAAAGGTAGCATGGGTTATAATTAAGCTCAAGACTCCTCCAATACAGCAAGAGGTTTTGGGTGACCTGTCTTCCGTTTCAAACGACAAAGGCAAATCGAAGGCGACCAAAGAACATGGATCTGCCCCGGCTAAGACGGCTGTCGCGAACGATAGCAAGTCCAAAGCGGTAGCAGAGCCTGCAAAGCCTAAAGCGAAGAAGCCGGTCCTGGAGAAGAAGCCGTCAGCTACTGCTTTGAAGCGCAAAACTTTGCAGAAGGAAGTTGAGCAGACGGCTGCTGGGAAGAGACCGCGGAGGAAGTAACATTTCGAACATCTTTTGATTTAGGGTTTGAAGCTATTCACAACCTCAACTCTTCGCTTACCCCTCATTTCGCCACAGACCCAAAGGCGGGGGAACCTCACCACCACTTTTAGAGATCATCTTGACGCTATAATATCCGCAACCACGTGCGCACGCGATCTTCATTTACCCCGCAGCATCGGCCACTATATAAACGGAAAGGGAAGCGAAACAAAAAACAAATGTCTATATAAATCTGAGCATTACCCCATCATAGAATCTGACTCACACAAACCACGCACGCTCTACCACAAGTCCACCCAACAGAAGCGCCTCCGACAGCAAGCAAAAATGGAAGGCCGCTGCCAGTGCGGCCAAATCCGCTTCACGACGCCCACGCCCTCGCCGCAGGTGCTCTACATCTGCCACTGCACCGAGTGCCGGCGCCAGTCGTCCTCGCTCTTCGGCCTGACCGCCATCTTCCCGGCCTTCGACATCCCCGAGCCCTCCCCCGGAGCGATCGGCACCTGGCGCCGCCCCACGGGCTCCGGCGCCACCATGGAGTGCTTCTTCTGCACCCGCTGCGGGAGCCGGCTGATGCACCGCGTCCGCGGCGGGGCTACCTGCAGCGTCAAGGGCGGGTGTCTGGGTACTACGGATGCTGTGGGGAAGAAGCTGGATTGGGGGCGTGCTACGCAGATTTGGCTGAAGAGTAAGGTGTTTGATGTGCATATTCCTGAGGGGGTGGAGGCTTATGACGAGGAGCCGCCGGATGGGAGTTTTGCGACCTCGGAGTAGGGTTGTGTTGAATGGCGTTGTTTGTGGTGGGGCTAGGTGAATTGGAGCTGGATGGCGATTTGGTGTAGAGTATGGGCGTTTTGAGGGGGGTTACTGTGTTGTATGCGTGGTGTACCCATGTATCAGATTGGTTACATGTGCGTAAGTTCACTAGGCTAGAGCTGATGAGTTAATTCCTGAGCTAGATGCATACAGTATATTATGACATTGGCTGGAAAAGCTGGTACCTACGAAACTAGAGGCTCCTTTCTGGTTCGATTCATACGAGTGACATTTTGGTACGGCCAAGATTGGTGTAATGGCTAATAACAATTCCTTCTAGAGATATTAAAGTCCCATGAGAAGTTGTTCGATGACTTCCTATCCGGAGAAACCGGAGTAGCTCGAAAATATTCCAGCCTGAGGAGGTAAAGCTCGGTCCAGGCATCCGTTGAAGGAATGCCAAGTATTAGATCTGACAGGCACACCCATTCCGAAGAAACCGTGGAGTATACGAAAGAACACGTGGTATGTCGTGCTCGGACACAATGTATAAAGAGTCTTTGTTCCCATATTTTCGGTGTCAACAATTCCATACTTCGTGTGCCACTAGTAACTGCAAAGCCTTGTTCGAAACAAACAGAAAGATTGCAAAGGAGCACCATGGCAGACACCAATCTCACAAGCGACCTTCTAGTTCCCAAGGGTTCTTTACTCCTAGTCACAGGTACAACGGGTCAAGTCGGGAGCAACATCGTTAAAGAAGCATTGGACTTGGGGTACAGAGTCAGAGGAACGGTCCGCACAACGGCAGCAGCAGAGAAACTGGAGTCACTTTTCAACTCCAAGGATTTCGAAACCATGATCGTCAGCGATATGACCGCGACAGGCGCCTACGACCGGGCCGTGGAAGGAGCCAGCGCGATCATCCACCTAGCAGGCGTCACGACCCTAGATCCGGACCCCAACACCGTCATCCGAGACACGGTGGCCGGAGCCACCGGCATGTTCGTCTCCGCCCTCAAGGAGCCCAGCGTGAAGCGCCTCGTCTACACCTCCACCCAGCCGGGCCAACTCCCCACCCTCGAGCCCACCAGGATCACCGCCGAGACCTGGAACTGGGAAGCCGTAGGCGCGGCCTGGTCTCCCCCGCCTCACGGCCCCGAGCAGGCCTTCCACGTCTACCTCGCGAGCAAGATGGTCGCCGAGAAGGCCGTATGGCACCTTGCGGCATCCCGAGCGCCTCGTTTCTCGGTGAACACGGTTCTGCCGTACCGGAACTTTGGGCGCGTCGTTGCGTCTCCCGGTGGACCGGGGCAGTACGCTATCGATGCGGTGAGGAAGGGGGAGCTGCCGACTTACCAGCCGCCCGGTAAGTAGAAGTTAGGGTTCTCTCTGTTTTTTGATAGATGGTGCTAATATAACGGCTGGGTCTGTTTAGGGTGGATGATAGACGTGGTTGACGACGCGCGGATCCACGTTGCCGCTGCTATAGATGGTACGGTGACTGGCCGGCGTATTCTGGCGTACGGTCATGTTTTCCACTGGAATGATTTCCGTGATGCTGTGCTGAAAGTGAGGCCTGGTGCAGCTCTGCCGGGACCTTACCCGGATCAGGTCCACGACAAGAGCGACCCCGATAACGAACTCGGGCGTAGGCTCTTGAAGAAGTGGTGGGGCCAAGAGGATTACAAGTCGCTTGATGAGAGCATTGCTGAGAATCTGAGCGGTTATTGAAGGGTGCGTGAGGCTTGAATGGGCGGAGATCGACTTCGGATAGCTGTTTGAATGTCCACACCTGCTATATTTATTCCCATTGTACCTAACGGGCTTCACATTGACTTAATGCGGATGTGCTAGAAGTTCGAGCCTGCAAGTATACGGGTTCCTGGATAGAACCTTTTGATTGAGGCAGCAGCAGCAGCAGCAGCCCTCGCACCCTCGATCCCATGCTAGGACGGAAAGCCAGCAAACCGTATCCCTACGCCCGGCCGGCCCTAGAAGCCCGGACCCAGCACCGTCTCTCGGACCCGCTGGTATCCGTATGGCACCCTGCTCCTCCTCCTCCTCCTCCTCCTCAGCAGCCCCATCGGTTCCGCGTAGCAGCAGCGGCGGCGGCGACAGCAAACCAAAGATCATCTCCCTCCTCCCCGGACCGGACCTCCTGATCCGCGCCTGTCCAGTTCCACGTCCCGTCCTCCGCGCCTTCCTCACGTATCGCACAGATAGTAATCTCCCACCTCCAACCTCCAACCTCCTGCCCCCCTACCCCTCCCCTCCCCTCCCCGGCG
>JANIPN010417535.1:0-13427 GCA_027478595.1 Erythroxylum anguifugum
TAGAGGTTGAATTTGCTTTCAATTTGTTTATGAAAGTTGTAGAATATGTTCTGATCTTTCTTTTGATATAAAGCTTGAAATTTTTGGCAAAGGGAATGGAAGATATGATTTTTAGAAGAATGGTGTATTGTTTTGGAAAATTGTGATTAGGCAGAAACTTTGATTGATTTTTTGACACCCTTAGAAGTGAAATTGGTTTTTGTGTCCTTCATGAAACTTGTAGAGCTTTCTTTGTTCTTTCCATAGACATCAAATTTGCAAAAACTGGACTTTCGGATTAGAAGTTATGCATGTTAGAAGAAAAGGGATTTTTAGTGTTTAAAAAAAAAGTTATTTGGGCGGAAGCTCGCCGCTCGCGAGGAGGGTGAGGACGAGCGAAAAGCTCGCCCTTCGCGAGGGCGACGCCTCACGAGGACGAGGGTAAGCTTTCAGCTCGCCCCTCGCGAGGGCGATTTTTTTTAAAATTTTAAAATTTATTTTTGTTATGTAACCCTTTCCCACTCTTTTGTGAATAACTTTTTCATCCGACCTCCGATTGACCTGATTTTTGAGGCGTCGGATTCGTAAGACAATTATCTACCTCTCTATGGGAATTTGTGAATTTTCGAGATTAAATTGGGAATAAGGGATTAAATCGGACCGATTGATTATTTTTTTTGGACCATATGTTAGCCATAATTGGACCTATAGAGATCCAAATTGAGTGATTTTGGTGTCTTTGGATTTCTAAAATTTAGAGGAAATTTTTGTGATGAAAATTTATGGAATAATACTGGGAATGTCACGAACATGCATTGTACACATTTAAAACATTTCTGATTGTACAATTTGTAATATCTATGTATTTTAATTGTTATAGAGGCGCATTTGGAACGTCGACCTATAGACGTTGCCGAGACTGCCAGGCATTAGCTTCGGAAGCTATTGGTGAGTGACCTAGATGGTTCTCTCAATTATTAGTTGCTTATAATCTTGTGGTGAATAATGGTGGGTTTGAGTTTTGTTTCTGATTGTGAATTTCGGACAGAAGGTCCGATGTATTGGGGAGCTGTGACATAGAAGTGCTACTTGTATGGGAATGTGTGACCTACTTGCTTATGATGTGATAATTGTGATATATATGCTGTTTAATTGAGACATATGCATTTCATACATGAATGCATGATTAGATAATGACAGTTGTGACCGGAGCAGCCACCGAGAGCTAAAAACTCAACGATTGTATTCGGGCCTCGAGCCCTATAGTGATTCAGAGCCTCAGGCTCAACGATTAATGTGCCCATATTGGGACAGTTCAGGCGATATGCTTGATTGTTGCATGAATTGAGTGAACCATCGATGATGGTTACCTCACTAAGTTCGCAAACTCACCCAAAATTGCAACATTTTTTTCAAGACCGAGAGTAGACTCCTAACTCCAGAGGGACTTTTCGAGCCGTGTAGATCATTTTGGCGAGAGAAGTTATGGCTCACAGGTCGGTCAGCTGGGACTTTTGGGATGACCTAGATAGAGTGGATGTTTTTCCCTATTTTAGTAGCATATTGTACTAGGTTTTTGGAGTGTTGTACAGACAGTGAAAAAAACTGACATATACGTACATTTTTTTTATTTTTATGAAATGAAATGAGGAAAATTTTTGGTTTCAAAAAGTTCGTGATTTTATGTTGACGTCTTTTTATTATGATGCCATATGAAGCACAGTAGTGATTGTTCGCAGCGCACTCTTATCGTAGGATATGTACCAGAATGACCTACAGATGTCCCGGTGTATACCCTACGGTAAGTGGGCGCTACATAAAGACTAATGCGCGGATCACAAACACATGAAGATACCTAAAAAATATATTATTTAAGCTCAAAGACTTATACTAACCAATAAAACACTTAAAACCTAAATAATTAACAAACTAACACATTTCTAACTTAAACACATACTAAATAATTGAATTAAGAGCTAAACACATATCAAACTATGCCCTAAACTATGATACTATTTACACTTATCAAGTATCAAGGGTAGTTACCTCTTAAGAGTGGGGCTGGAATGCCTGTTAAAAGATTCAACAAATACCCGGTGAAGTTTCGATTAAAATGCTAAGGAAATAGGTATGAAAGCGAAGTGGAACCTTAAAATTGAAAATATAATTATGTTATACATTTCTGTATATTTTTCATGACTTTATATTTCTTAGATAAATTTTTATATGGATTATTTAGACTCGATCTAGATTTGATAGATTCTATTAATAAGATAATTACTTCATTATTTAAAAAAGTTATTGATATTAAATAGATAACTATAATTTAAGAACAGAAGATTTGTTTAGAATCACTTTAATTTTTGATATTTTGAAAAGTTTAGATCTTATAAAAGTTTTTATCATATCTCGAAGTTAGATTAAGCTTTCTATATGATAAATTAATATGTGTTGTATTTGTGATGTTGTTCTAACTGGTTTAATTTCTCTGATAAATGGATCAAATTCTGTGATATGTGTTGAATTGGGACAAAATGTATGTGTTGGCTTGGAACAAAATGGTATTAAAGCCATGATAGTTTGGTGTCCTATTTGTGAAGATATTCATCATCAAATAGAAGATATGAGAAGACGAATAGATTGGAATAATACTTGTATATAAGAATTTAAAAAGATATATTCTCATATTTTACTTGTTAATGGTTTTACCTTAGATATTTTTCTAGATTTTAATCAAACTATTAGAATTTATGACATTGAAAATTAGCATCTCTTTAAGGAATATAAGATATTAAATCTTCGATTTTCTGAACATTATAAGATACACCTAAAAAGAAGATATTAGGATGAGTAATTGTTCTTATTGTAATTATCTACTTTCTAAAGTAAATAAAGTTGATGCTCTTGTACAAGAATCTCAGATTGAATTACAATTTTTTTTAAATAGATATGATTATTTATTATTTTCTAACAACCATAAAAGTGCTATACAATCTATCAAAATAAAGATACAAGAAGCTGATAAAAAAACAACAGAATAAAGATTTACAAAAAGAAACTCATTTAGAATTAACTAATCATTATAAACTTGATCATTTAAATGGAGGACTATAAAAGATTAGACCTGAAAGATTAAAAATAGAAACTGATATGGATGAAATACGAAAAATGATAGAATATTATGGAAAATCTATTATTTTAAGTATCACTAATCTTTAAGAGCAAATTATCAATTTGCATAATTTGGTAAAAATGATGAACCAAAAGGAAACAAATAATGGATCTAGTATAAATCCAATAGAAAAGAAAATATTTGATTTAATTCTACAAATAAAAATACCTCCATCTCTCCCTTCTTGAGCAATCTACTATCCCTGAGACCCTGCATATCAACACATATATATGAGCCACATCTGATATCTAATACCTAAATGTTATAATTAGAAATAATATTAACCTCAATGACAAATAACATGGCTGAAGTCGAAGGTGGAGCATCTAACGCCTTCTTCTGCTTCAGTGACTCTAGATAGGCTTTATAGTTCCTCTTCTAATGCCCTTCCTTGTTGTAATGAAAGCATATTCCCTTTGGTGCATTTTCCTTTGTCTTCTTCTTGGCTACACCTCCCACTGGCTTTTTGGACTTCTTCTTCTTCTTTTGGTTCCTCTTGCGAGAACTAGAAGCAGAGTCCACTAACATCATAGACTTACTGTCCTTCATAACAATTTGCTCAGCTGTTTTGAGTAGATTAATCAGCTTAGGTATTGAAGTGGATATTTAGTTCATCCGAAAACTAAGCACAAACTGTGAATAACTATCGGTCAAACTAGTGAGAATTAAGTCTATACTTAATTCATGATCCATTATAAAACCCAAACTGGCTACCCTCTCAATGTATCCATTCATCTTCAGCATGTACTGCACTGAATATGATCCCTTAGCCATCTTAGAGTGAAAAAGAAACCTCGAGGTCTTGAACCTTTCAAACCGAGCTTGCTTATCAAATAGTTCCTTTATATTGTAGACTATGGTATGAGAATCCATAGCCTTATGTTGCTTTTGTAGTTTTGGTGACATAGAGGCTAGCATAATACAACTAGCTAGCTCACTATCATCTAGTAGCTTCTTGGAAGCTTTCTGATCCTTATCAGAAGCATCGACAGTAGGGGGATTGGGAAGTGGCTCATCTAAGACATATCCTAGTTTCTCATATTTGAGAACAATTCTCAAATTTCGTAGCCAATCTAAGAAGTCTTGTCCCATGAGTTTGTTGGAGTCAAGCAGAGAGTGTAACTTCACACTAGACGAAGACATCGTGGTGATTTAATAACATAGAAGAATGAGAGAAAGCGTTAGAATGTACATAACTGCATATCGATAAGGACTTTAATCACTTGCATTATGGGTCCCACTATTTTATCCAAATCCATAGCCCTCACTACAAATCCAAAAAAAATTATAATTTTCCTAATAGGTCGATACCAACATTTTTGTGAAAGAAAATCATAAAACCATTTTTCTTCAATTTATACGAACTTTTTGAAATCAACATACACATCAGTCACAACCCAGCAAACATTTTGCACATGTTCAATAGATCACATCATACATGCACAACTTGCTTTGATGCCACTGTTAGGGAGCCATGGATTCATACATCACATAAATGGAAAGGCAGTGGAAGTGTCGGAATCAAAATTCCAACCCCACGACATCGCCAGAAAATCCAGAATCTATGTGCATGTATAAACATATTATAAGAACATAAAATTATAGCATATGTACCTCGCAAATACTCCTCCTTTCTTGAATCTTCTCTTTGTTTGGGTTATAGAAAACACCAAACACCTTCCTTGGCCTCTAGAAAGCACACAAATATGAAGAAAAATTCGTGTGTAAGGTTAGTTAGAGCACCAAACAAGATGAGTTCAAGTAGATGCTCTAGTGAGAGTTAGATTAAGACTAAGTTTCATGCAATTAATCTCATGGAACAATTGTTTAAGATTGCATGAATAAATCTCAAGATTACTCCTCTTAAGTTCTAGAACTCTTCTAAACCCTTAGTCTCTCTATTGAGTGTGTTTTATGGCTAAAATTCATATGTACATAAGTGTTCACTTATGTACCACCCATCATTAAGTTGGTCACAATCGTGACCTATAAGCCACGATCATGGCCTGCTTAATTGACAGCCATGCACACTTTATTTTTCATCCAATCTTTTATGCGTGTGACACTTAGGTTCCCTGTAATTTTGGTTACTTGAATTAACTCTTAATCCGTTCAAATCATGAAAGGTTTCATAATGCCAATTTATCAAAATGTAAGTGGATTAACACTCGATCTCTTCGATAGTTAATTATTAGTTTTACAAACCTTTCCATAGTCAATTACCCTACAATTCGTCTCTTCACTATCCTATACCCCACTTGGTTCAAAGTATGGGGATTGACTATGTCAGATCTAGTCCAAATGATGTTAGTTCTTATCCTGGGGATCTTATTACTCTATGTGTAATTAAAGACTCTCTTCATGACACGTAATTGCTGAGTAATGAACCCAACAAGAGGTCGTGGGTATCATCTGCTTCTATTAGGAGTGGTGAATCCTTTATTGGCTACTCAATTATCTTTGAATACCAATAGTTGTACCCAATCACCATCCCATGAGCGACCTCATCTTGAGGCAACAAGGAATGGTGTCAAAGCATAAGATCAGTATCCAAGATATCCTTGAGTACCTTAAGTCTAAGGATATTGCACCATTGCCATGATAATATCATAGCGGGTCAACCAATATACTTACTACTCTTAGTAAGCATCCACATGTTAACTCTAAACATCTCATGTTTACAGTTTATGAGATCGACTTCTTGATCAAATCAAGGAGTATAACATGTGCTAGTTTATCCGGATTAACAAGTCTTGTTTCATTAATCCTATGACTAGGGATAATTTAGAGACTAACATAATTGCATATGATAGGAATCTCGTTATCATGATCTTATTATGATTTCCTTTATGCTATGTTTTGTATCATGGAATTCATTAATTCAATTTAAGAACGATATCAATTCATAAATAAATGAACATCAAATTAATGATAATTGCCTATCGCTTTATTAATAAAATAAAGTTTGTTAAAAAGTGCTAAAGGTGATTGCCTTTAGAGCACTACTCTAATAAAGCAACTAGATCGATTGGCACTAGATCTAAAACATCATACTATGGGGATATGCATTCAACTTGCTCTCAAGATTTCTCGATGCTAACTCTCTACCCTAATGATTTATAGAATTTATGCAAAAAACAATATAACCTCATACTGGGCTTTCGATCCCTCACCGTGAATAGGAGGTCATCAACAAAGAACATTTAATTATAGAGGTTTAGACCCCTCCTAAGGGTGAGGGAGTTGACGGAACATCTCAGCCATTAGTGGGAATTTTGTCGCCTTTCATTGTAAGAGGAGCCAGATTGTAAACAGTTTACCTTCCTAGGTGAATGGGTTGGGAGCCCAGTATTGACGTTATACTGACTTGGAAACCATGTTGAAGTTCTATATCTCCAGAAAGAATGAAATTAGCCTAAGAGTTTTACCTATAATAATTTAAGTCTAATTCAATTAAAAATATAATATAAATAAGTTTGTTCCTGGTCAGGGTCAAGAAGGTCATAAAAAAAGAATTCAACTTTTGATTTATTATATTATGCAAATTAGATTTGCGAGGAAATGAAGGACATCATAGGAACTATAAGCAAAGCAAGAAAGAATCAATAAAACATTATGTAAGTAATTGCCAAAGTTACTATTGGATGCAGTTACTAATTCATGATCTCGTATGTACAAAATGAAAATTTCATTCTTGGGATTTGGTATGATGCTTATGGGATCGATGGGATTGATACTCAACAACTTATTCTTATAATATATTGATTTGACCCGATAAGCAAGAAAACCACCCCATAGCACGTTGACCCCAATGACTTGTGCCCAGACCTCGTATTTGTTCAGGGCAGGTGGTGTGAACTCTATTTTGATGCAATTGTGTTGGCCTAATCCAATCATCTTATACTAAGGTTGGCTCCTCGCAAAATAAGCTCCTCGCAAAATAAGAATCTTAAGGAGAGTTCAATCTTGGCTCAAGATGAATGCTGGCAGTCTACTTAATATATGCAAGTCAGATGGGAAACGATGTTTCCTCTCCCTTTAACACCAATAGTAGAAAGGAACCGAATAGTATCACGATGTTCTAAACCTAACTCACATTCGACTTGAATCAGTGAAAAATTGAAGCTTTGGGGAGCTATTTCGAATCAATTATGGTTGGTTAATCTGATAAGTTCATCAATGGTCTGCAAGTGTTATGTTTCTAATGATGATTTTACATATATTTCATGTGTATCTTACCAGTGATTTTGATGCACTCTTATTATGAAGGATCAGATATGCTGACATATGAACTTAATCATAATTCTTCGATAATACTCATGAAAATATTGATAGTGTTAAACATCTATTATCTTCAGAGATTGTTGAATTTTTAATATCTTTGGAACTAGTTTTTGGAGGAGAATAGGATCAGATTATATGGATGTCAATGTCAAATCTGAACTTTTCACTTTCAAATAAGCTCATAAGTTGATTAAATCGAGATATGATAAAAAAATTAATTAAAATATTCATGGAATGCTAGAATACCACCAAAGATATCTATTTTTATCTGGCAGATGTTAAACACTTTGCTCCCACTACAAGACACTCTTAAATGGGTGTGATTTGCAATGTTCTCTAAATGTTGTTTTTGTGACAATCTAGAAGATGTTTACCATGTATTCTTTTCTTGCAATATGGCTCTCCAGGTGTGGTCTTACTTTAAAGAGAAACTACACATTAGAAAAATTGATTCAATTATTAAGTTATATGAAACTTTGGATATCTGGTGGCAAATTGAACTTCCTGCATCTACAACAACTGAAATACGTACACTTCTCCCTAGTTTCATCTTTTGGACTCTGTGGTGTATTCGAAACAAATCTTTTTATGAAGATCAACGATCTATGGCAAGTTCGGTGATACAACTTGTTCATAAACAATTGTATCATGCTAGTATCATTAAACCTTTCAAGATGTGTACCAAAGACGACTAGTTTCTTGTCCCAATAGGTTTATTTCATAATTTAATATCCAAAAAATCACTACGAGGAAAAGTTATGATTTAGAAGGCTCCTCTTCTATTATAGATGAAATTAATATAGATGGATCAAGTCTTAGTAATCCAAGTGTTTGTGGAATTGGCTATGTTGTCAGAGATTCAAATGATAATTTTATTTTTGTTGGATCAAGATATGTTCAACATGGAACAAGTTTATATTCTGAACTAATTTCTCTTAAATTGGCGCTTCAATATTGTTATGAAAAAGGGATTCAAAAAATAGGCATTGAATCAGATTATTTGGTATAACTGGTGAAAGGAAAAATGACTTGTCCTTGGAGATATAAGGATATTATATAAGAAATATCTATAACTTTACAATTTTATTTGAGTTTAACTTTACGCATATCTACAGAGAAATTAACTCTGTTGCTGATGCTCTCATGGCTAGTAAGCTCAACACAATTATCGATGGAATTTGGCAATATTGAAGACCTGCCACGACACATTAGAGGACTTGTAACTTTAGATAAACAACATTTTCCTTACATTAGATGGTTTCGTTAATTCCTTTAAACTCCATTAAGTTTATTATCATTAATTCTTTACTATCTGCATTACTTTATATTTTCTTAATGAGGTAAGGTCAATGTCCTCCTCATACTTGTTATAAACAAATTCCTTGTTAAATAAACAAGGGTACCATCCCTGGTTTTAAAAAAAACTGACTGAAAATTATTTTCTAATTGCTCGAGCATGTATATAGTACTTGACATGAATTCCTTCTAAATTACTCAAACAAGCGTTAGAAAATAATGTTCTTTATACCTATTTGCCTCTAATATGCAGTCTAGGATGAACTCTGGACAATCACAACCTCTGAAGCAAGCATTACACTCGCAAATAGGCTTACCATCAATATGAAACCATCAGAGAAGGCTCTTCCATTTCTTGAGCATCAGATTCAAGCAACAGCTTCGGCTTCTTTTGCAGCTTTGCTCATCCAACCACCATTCTCATTTCCACTTTTCAAAATGTATAAAAGTTTCAAAAATAAGGAACAATAAAGAAACACTGAGTATATAAAAGTCTAAATTTTAGCCATCTTTGGTTACCTTTTTCGTCTTTGTTTATCTTACAGTAGTTTTTTGAGTCATTTATGCAATTATATATAGTGGTAAAGAACTACATTGCTAGGTTGATTGATCTAACTAAACTAGCTAACCTCTTAATGTATCCATACATCTTTAGCACATACTGCACTAGAGATGATCCCTCAGCCACGTTAGAGAGGAAAAGCAACCTTGAGGTCTCGAACCTTTCAGAACTAGCTTGTTCATCAAACAATTACCTTAGATGGTAGAATATGGTATGAACATCCATAGCCTCATGTTGCTTTTGCAGTTCTGGTGACATATAGGCCAACATTATATAGCTAGCTAGCTCACTATCATCCAGTAGCTTCTTGTAAGCTTTCTGATCCTCATCAGATGCATCGGCAACAGGGGGATCGGGAAGTGGTTCATCTAAGACATATCCTAGTTTCTCAGAATTGAGAATAATTCTCAAATTCAACCAATCTAATAAGTTAGGTCCTGTGAGTTTGTTGGAGACTAATAGAGAACGTAGGTTCACACTAGACGAAGACATCGTGGCGATTCAATAGCCTAGAAGAACAAGAGAAAGTGTTAGAATGTACACTAATGCATATTAATAAGGACTTTAATCACATGCATTATGGGTCCCATTATTTTTATTCAAATCCTTAGCCCTCACTACGAATTCGATAAAACTTATAGTTTTCCTAATGGGTCGATATCCAATATTACTAAGAATGACCTTGGGTTTGCCCAACAAGCCACCTTAGGTCAATCGGTAGGTATCATTCATACCAATTTCATTTAGTTATGCAACTATCGACTTGTGCCATCAACTGTTGATTTAGCACACTTATTGGGTTATCAACTCTTGATTCATATACAATCGATGTATATAACCCAACTTTGCCTCTATCCATGTTGACCTTGGGTTTGCCCAACAAATCAACGCTTTTAGTTAGGACCAACCCATTAGTCCAGAAATCTAATTTCCATGGTTTGAACATATTCGTGTAGAGTAAGCTTGGGTTTGCCCAACAACCCAACTCTAAAAGAACTTTGGTTCTTGCCATATCAGTAGAAGGCGTAAGTCCTAACATTTTGGTTGAGGGATTTGTTCTTTGGTCTCATCAATACTTGGATGATATTTTATATATATCACATATATATATTCAGATTATGGAAAACTCAATTAAATTGAGCCTATGTCCATAACCACCTTTAAAATGCATCTAATGTATGTATCACACAAAGGAGGTTCAATTTATGTTGTGACTTAACTATGAATCTAAAGTTCATGATTCAGTTCAACTCTTGAACCAAAATGGGTACTAGTGTTAGTCTCTGCTAATTCTAAAATTATGAACGTGATTTGATTAGGATCCCTAAAATTCAATTATTTTGATGTCCAAAATAAACACTTTAATTCTAGTGTTCATGATTCAGTTCAACTCTTGAACCGAAATGGGTACTAGTGTTAGTCACACTAGAAATGCTATGCTCTACTTGGATTAATTCTAAATTAATTCCTAGGTTTTTCAAAATTCCCAAACATCAATTAGTAGGTCATCTCAAATTTATCTAGACAATTTCGACACAAGCCCAAAAATACCTTGATGGACAAAATCATCAAGATAAATAAGTTAACCTACTAGACACTAAAAAAACCAATTCAATGTCTGAAAAATTTCCTGAACCCTAATTTCAAGCACATGCACTTAGCATGCTACTAGCATCAAAATAATACATTTCTTATCTCATGAAAACTTTATTAAGGTCTTATAACCAAAACAAAAACATCATAAGTCATTAAACAAGTTAACTCCACCAGCTTTCAAAAAGCTGACTAATGTTGACTTTGACTTTATTTATTAATTGAATCAAATTCAATTAATTATAGAAAAATTCCAGAGTTTTATACACATTCTAAACGTGTCTAATAAAAAATTCCAGAGACTAATTCCTAGGAATTATTTATTAAGTTAGTGGAATTAGCCAGCACTTGTCATATTACTTCTAACACTAGTCATACTCTACATCATGCATGCATAAGATAATCACTTTAACAACAACTATTCTACATCTCATACACATGGCTACATCTTATCTTGCATGTCATGTAGAACATTCATAAAAACAATTTTTATAAAATTTAATATGGAATTTACAAACATGCATATTCATCAGATTTCTAGAATTTCCCAGAACTTCATACATGCATTAGGCTGAAACTAAATTCGTAATAAAATAGCAGACATTTAATTTCATCTTTCTTTGATAAAAACATGATATAACACCTTATAAACATTTCTGTTAAAGAAAATCATAAAAAATTAACAGAATTATTACAAAATTTTCAAAATCATCACATACATTCAGTTTTCCAGAAATTCCCAGAAACCAACATATGAACAGACTAGATATTAATTTGAAATAAAATGGAAAATGGCATTCAATTGCAGCTTCCTTTAACAGAAACGTGAAATAACACCTTATAAACATTTCTGTGAAGGAAAATTAGAAAAATATTTCTGCAATTTATATGAAATTTTCCAAATCAACATGCATGTCAGTCACAACCCAGCAAACACTTTGCACTTGTTCAATACATCATATAATACATGCATGACCCTGCTCTGATACCACTATTAGGGCGGAGCATGGATTCATGCATCATATGCATGAATAAAGCAACAGAATTTTCGAAATCTAAATTCCGACCTCATGACCTCCCAAAAAGCCTGAATTTCAAATGCATGCATAAACTGATTATATGAACATGGTATAACAGTAAATGTACCTTTTGATTATCCTCCTTTCTTGATTCTTCGCCTTGTTTAGGTTGTTGCAAACACCAAACCCTTCCTTGATCACTTAGGAACACACAAAGATGAAGAAGAAACAATGTCTAAGGGTGATTAAAGAACCAAACTAGATGAGTTCAAGTAGATGCTCTAATGGAGAGAAAGATAAAGACTATGTTGCATGCACTTTGATTCATACAAAAATTCCACGAACAAAACTCATGAACAAGACTCAAGACACTTCTCTCTAACTCTAGAACTCTTCTAGACACCTTATTCTCTCACTTGAGTGTGTTTGTAACTGGTTAGCTCTGTTGTACATAAGTGAAGAACTCACTTATGTACATCTGTCGAGCCTTCGATCACGATCATGGCCTACTTAATTGACAGCCTCGTCTTCAGTCACGATCGTGGCATACTTAAAAAAAACCATACATACTTTGTTTTTTTTCCTGATCTTTTGTGTGTGTGACCCTCAAGTTCCCAGTTATTTTGAGCACTTGAAGTAACTTTTAATCCGAGAAAATTATAAATGGTTTCATGCCACTTGAATTAAATATTAATTCAATCAAATCATGAAGGGTTTTATGATGCCAATTTACCGAAATATAAGTGGATTAACACACGAACTCTTCGATAGTTAATTATCTGACTTACGAGCCTTTCTATAGACAATTACCATCTAATTCTTCATTTCACCATACTATACCCCACTTGGTTTGGAGTATGGGCTATGTGTCAACTCCCACTAGACTTACTTCCTCATATCTAGTCCAAGTGATGTTAGTTTTTGTCCTAGGATCTCATTACTCTATGTGTCATTGAGGACTCTCTTCATTACACATAACTGGTCTGGCCAGAGACTTATGAGTAATGACCCCGACAGGAGGCCATGGGTATCATCTCCTTCTATCAGGAGTGGTGAATCCTTTATTAGCTACCTAATTTCCTTCGAATGCCAATAGTTGTACCTAATCACCACCTATAAGTGACCTCGTCTTGAGGCAACAAAGATTGAGTACAGGATCAGTATCTAAGACATCCTTCGGTACCTCAAGTCTAAGGATATTTACACCACTGTTGTGATGAGATTAATGTTGGACCCCGTTCCCGAAGCCCGACCTCGGGGGTCGAACCGCGTTCCCGAGACCCAACGATCCGAATCGAAGAACGAAGACGCAAGCGGAAACCTCATAGGGTTACCTCAACAAACCCTAAATCAATTTAAACAATGAAATAATAATTTAAAACAACAAAATAACAATTTAAGGGATGTCCGTTAAACGGACACCGATGTCCGTTAAACAGACATCGAATGGGCTAAATGCCCAAACTTACCCGAGAGTGTCC
Source organism: Erythroxylum anguifugum (assembly GCA_027478595.1). Lineage (NCBI taxonomy): Eukaryota > Viridiplantae > Streptophyta > Magnoliopsida > Malpighiales > Erythroxylaceae > Erythroxylum > Erythroxylum anguifugum. The sequence continues at coordinate 13,387 of JANIPN010417535.1, forward strand.
GTTAAACGGACACACCTGTCCGTTAAACGGACAAGCACTGA
>JANIPN010417749.1:0-13426 GCA_027478595.1 Erythroxylum anguifugum
TTTAGAGCTCTTGCTACATTCAAAATGTGCTGATGTTTTCTTTCAACTCTCCCATTCTGTTGTGGGGTTTCAATACATGAGGTTTCATGCAAAATTCCTTTTTCCTTGTAAAAGTCTTTCATGCAAAATTCTATTCCATTTTCACTGCGAATGCGTTTAATATGTGTCTTAAATTGCCTTTCAACATAAGAATAGTAGCCTTTTAATAGCTCTCTAGTTTCAGATTTTTGCCTCATCATATATATCCATGTCATTCTGCTATGGTCATCCACAATTGTGAGGAAAAATTTATAACCAATAATAGAGGGAGTATGATAGGGACCCCAGATATCAACATGAATTAAATCAAAGCAAGCTTTAGCAATTGAGACACTAAAATGAAAAGGTAACCTTTTTTGTTTAGCAAAGTGGCAAACATCACATTGATCAGTATTTTGGAAAACAACAGTAGAATCTAATCTAGACAAAGTGTGTAGTCTTTGATTAGAGATATGCCCTAGTCTTTTGTGCCATAGAGTTTCTTGAGGTGAGGAGACATGAAAGAGAAGAGAGGTGTGAGCTGGAATTGAGGTAGTTAGGTGATAGAGACCGTTGACTTGTTTAGCAAAACCAATCATCTTCATAATTTTGACATCCTAAATTTCACATGAATGAGGTGTAAAAATCAGTTGACATGGATAAGAACTAGTAAGCTTGCTAATAGAGATTAAATTGAAAGAAAAAATAGGCACAAAAAGCACATTGGTAAGAGTTAATGAAGAAATGTTAACAGTTCCTATATGTGTAACAGGGGCAAAGTTTCCATTTGGCAATCGAGCAGTTAAGGAGTCTACTGCTTTGTAGGCTGAAAAAAATTCTAAAGAACAAACAATGTGGTCAGTAGCTCCAGAATCAAGGATCCATGTGGATGACCATAAATCATAAAATTGGTGAGATTTGGCTGTACCTTTTGGGTTAACTGAGAGTGTATTGATCTGGGGTGTGCTTACTGATGTTTTTCCTTTTGTTTCCCCTTCTTTGTGCAGAATTTCCATCAGCTGAGAGTACTGATCTGAAGTGAGGTTGAAGGTGGGACTGTGATGCCCTGCTTCCTTTTGAAATGAAGAACTTTCAACCTCTGAGGAGGGGCTGTCTTGGTAAGTTTCAACTTGGTTGATTGTTTTGAATTTACTTTGATTAGTGTCACGGTTGTGAGGAAATGTTCTGACATTGGAAAAATTCGGGGGATAACCATGCTTCTTGTAACATTTGTTTTCAACATGTCCAATATTCCCACAGTAGGTACAAATAGGTCTCCTGTTTTGTTGATAAGTGTTCTTGCTGTCTGCTTTCTAAAAAAAGCTTATGGTTCAATGATGGGTGAGGATAATGTCTGTTGGGTGTTTAATTGTCTTTCATGTTGTGCAACTATAGCAAAAACACGTTTGATATCAGGTAAAGGATCCATAAGCATGATATGTGACTTGACAGTAGAATAAGAGTCATTCAAACCCTTTAAAAATCTGATTACACAGTCTCCTTCTTGATAAGTCTTAAAAGTAGTTAAAACATCACAAGTGCACTGAGGCTCACACTTGCATTTAGGTAAAGGTCTTAAGTTGAATAGTTCATCCCATAGCATTTTAAGATGTGTGTAATAGTCAGAAACCAAAAGATTACCTTGCTTGTGACTGTATATTTCTTCTTGAAGATCTGAAATTCTAAAGGAATCGGTTTGGGAGAATATGTCTTCCAAGTCTTTCCAAACCTCAACAGCTGGGTCAAACCAAATCACACTTTGTGCAATTGAATCTGTGACTGACATTAATAACCATGATAAAACCATTGTGTTGCATCGTTCCCAGTACATGAATAAGGGATCTTCTCTTTGTGGCATTACAATAGAACCATATATGAATCTGTGTTTATTTTTTGATAACAGGGCCATCCTAATGGATCTTGCCCAAAAGTGATAATTAGTGCCTGTCAAAAGTGAGGAAACAAGGACCAGAGATGGGTTTTCATTGGGGTGAAGATAAAAGGGGCTGGCTGGATGGTCTTCTAGTCGGAGAACATTCTGTGGGTATGGTTGATGATATGGTTGGTTGGTTGTAACACTGGCATATGAGGGACCAGGAGCATCTGACATAATGATGAAGAAGAGAATAAAAGAGGGCAGAAAAGAAGAAAGCAAAGAGGAGCCAACAGAGGGAGAAAAAAGTCGAGCCTCTTACTGCTCTGATACCATGACAAAATATGTAAAAGGACAAATAATTTTGGCTCAGCCTTTATTCCTTGTACTCTACTCTTTATATAGAGTAGTCGGTTGTAACAGAAAGATATGAAAAGATCTAAAGAAGGAAAAATAAAAGAGAAAGAAAAAGATAATGTAATGGATCAAAGGATGGATATGGACTGAAGAGAGAATGGGCTGGACTATTAGTCCAGAACCTTTATCTCAGGCCCAACAGCTAACAACAATACTTTAACCACCAAGTTAAACTAAACCCTTTGACCATCGTATTTCCTTTCTAGGTTTAGATCTCTTCTTTAGTTGTCTTCACAGATATCACATTAGAAGGCAAAAACTTGAAGGAGAAGATCAAATACAGAACACAACTACTTTATTTTTATTCTCCCACTAAAACCTCTATTTGCTAATATTCCTCATTTTCTCTCGAAAGAAAGAATTTGAGGAACAGGGACAAGTTCCCAGAGAACAAACTTCTCCGCTTTAAGCTTGTAAATGTTACAGGTATAACCATCCTTGTCGTTGTAGAAGGAGTGAAGAAGGTGGCACATCTTCCATATGTAATCCTTGCAAGCTTTTGGGACTTCACTGTCTTTTGTTTCTAACACCATTCGTAGCAACTCCACTCGGTAACTCTCTATCAGTCTCCAAGTTTCGCTCACTGCTTCTTCTTCAGTCATGGACTTTTGAAGCATTCTCAGGGTTACACTGCTCAGCTTACCCTCTTCTTCTTCTCTCTGCAGAAATGGTTCATTTTTGAGTTTGCAGGAAAAAAAAACTGAGAGAAACTTGGAATTGTGGTTGATGGGGTTTCGTGTTTTGTCATTACCTCATCAGAGCCAAGGTCATTGAGAAGTCGACCAACTAAGTTGACATGTCTGAAGAGATTATCGTACTCCACAGAAGCAAGCACTTCTTCAGACAACACAGGTCCAATGAAAAACATACTTATGAGCATGACAGGTCCTAGTGCTAATGAAACACTGGAGGTTTCTATGTATTCCTCCAACGTTGGAACACAATTCTCTCTAGTCCACTCTGCTTCTTTCAACTCAGAACTGAGCAAATCATGCCACTGCACATCAAAATTCAACTTCAGTTCTTGTCCTGGAATCATAGGAATTATGAAAACAGAGTATGTATGTTTTTAAGGAACACCCACTATTTTGACCATATGGTGTGTCACATCTCATCCTTGTCGACGAGAAGCTAAGGAGCCAAGCTCATTGATCATGGTTTCAAGTGCAGAGAACAATATCTCAACATTTTTTGAGCAGTAACCAATGCTGAAATCTCCTTGCCACCTGTGGAAATCCGACAGAAAGGTTTCTCGATCAAGGGTCTGATTCAATTCCTGAGACAGATTTGATTACAGAGAAAGGTAAAAATATCAATCTCAGACCTTCCAAACAGTTCAAGCATGTTCTCCAATTCTTCCTTTGAACCAGCGAAATCAAAGAAGTCGTCGACGATAGTTGTCACGACAGCGTTCTTGGTCATGGATATGCGAGCCTCTGAGTCTTCAGGTGCGATCAAAAGCACAGCAGCAGAAACATAGCAGTAGGTTAGCTTGTGCCTCGCAAATTTTAGTTCTCCGAGTCTGCTCTCCTCCATCCATCTGATTCCATAACCATAATATAAGTCAAACTTTCTCTTATTCTGATTCTATAAAAGAATTAAGCCACTCATTTAGTGTAACAAATTTTAGTTTAAAATTTTTTAATTTTATTTTAATTTTCAATTTTACACTCAAATTTGTAAAGTTTCGTCAGAAAATAACAAACAATGTAAATACCATAGTTATACTAATCATATATCAATTCAATTTAGTTCTTAAACTAGGCTTAAATCAATAAAACTCATTGAAATTAAAATTTTAAAATTATTAATAAAATATTAATTTAATTTAAAATTATCGTATAATCAACATTTGATTAATCCACATGCAAATTTAATTAATTTTTATCGCTATTTTTTAATTGAAGTCTAAAAGTTTTGAAATTTTGAAAACTATAAAAAAAATTCAAATATTTTTAAAACTAACATTTTTTTAAAAATTTTTAATCAACAATAAAACTCAATGCCTTCTTTGAATAAACAATATAAATTTTTTGTATACCTCTCACGTTAGAATTATTAAATTTTAAAAGATTATTTAAAAAATAACAAGCAGTATGAACATTATATATGTATTAATCATATAACAACCTAATTTTGGTTCTTAAAATTAATCCAAATCGATTAAACTTGACTAAAATTAATAATTTGAAATTATCAACAAAAATTTGATGTAAATAATTTAAAAGTTTAGTTAAATTATCATATAAGCAACATTTGAATGGTTCAAACATGATAATTTGAAGTATAAAAAGAGTTGCCAAATACTTTAAACAAAGAAAACTTTTGTATACCTCTCAAGTTGCTTGAGTTCTTCCCTATATATGGATTGAGAGAGGTTGAAATCTCGGAGAGACAATTCCAAGAATGATTTGTTGTCGATTGGAGTCCTGAAAAATGATACAAGAACTCAAAAAATGGTTTTTGAGAAAAACTGGATCAAACCCTTGGTCACGCATAATAGAATATAAGAAACTTCACTCACTCACCTATATGATGTTTTAAGAAGTTTAGTATTGTCAAGTTGATACCATTCTAAGTTTCTCCTTCCTTCTAATCGATCCAAGCTATCGTATCTAAACCTCAAAGCATGTTTAACCTGAAAAAAACTCATCAGAAATCATAAAACCTGAGATATGCATGTTCTTCATCAGATTGAGTTTCTAAAGCTTGGCATTACCTCTTCCTGCATTCTCTTATCCTGGAACGATCTATTTCGCAGTTCCTGTTCCAGATAAGAACGTGTCCATTCTCTTATCCTATCAATGATCTGTTCATTCTGGTAAATTTTTGTCAAGGAAGCTTTATATAACTCTAGAATTGTGTCTGTGTTCTCAAATTGGAGGCTCACTGTGCTGAAGAAACGTTTCTCTTCCTGGAGTTGTTCTAATGCATCTGTCACAAAATGATTAAGGTGATTACAAGCGAAACCTCACAGGTTACGAGCAATAACCACAAATCGCGATAAAGGTACCTGAAGAGACATCGTATCCATTCATCCGAAGCAACCTGAATCCCATAGCAAGACAATTGATGTCTGAGAATATCTCTTCACTGCCCTGCAACCAACATCTTTAAGACCAGACCAAAATGGCAGGTTAATACAGGAAAATAAAAAGAAAGAGAAATAATTAAAGGGAAAAGAACAGTACCTGTAAATATGATCCATTGCATTTTGGATCTCTTCATGGAAAAATCGGTCTATAACTAGCTTTTGATGATTGTCAATAGTACAAAGTTGACTGTAAATATTTAGTGGGTATGTTGTGGGAACTGTTAAAACACAAAAAATATAAGAATATAAGTTTTTATAAATCAAACCAAAACTAAATAAAAAATAATAATTATATAAAGTTTTGTCATATTCATCTTAAATCAAAAAATTAAAATGAGTTAGATGTACCTTGTTGTTGTTGCTTCATAATAGGAAAAAAAAAGTATAAACCGAATTCTATAATTTAAATTTTTTAATCTAATTAGTTATATAAAATTAGGTCATAGTTATTTAAAATTAAAATATTTAAATAAATTTGATTTACCCTATTATAATTCATAATTAAAAGAGAATTATGCCATATTTTTAAAAATATTTTAAATTAGATAAACATTATAGAACTTTGAGTATTAAAAATAGTTTTTTTTATTTAATTTCTATCAGATATTATGTTCTTAGTGATGTTAAACAAAAAAAATATTCTTTAAAAATAAGTAAAATTAGTATAATAACTTTTAAAAATTAGTATAGTAATGATGATGATGATAAAAAATAAAAAGTCTTCATACTACATGCAGACCTGTGTTGTGAAATCTGTCCAAAACAGATTTAAGATAATTATAGGATTTAAGATCATGGTTGTGGATCAAAGCAGCAGCTGTTGCAGATGGTGAATTGAAGAGTGACCCATTGCTCTTCTGATGTTTTGTTACTATTTCCCAATCATAATAATTTCCTCTCAATCTCAATCCCTCCAAAAGATACGCCAAATGCCTTTCTTTTCCATCCATATGGTACCTGATGATGATCATTAATTCATTTTGTTTTTAGTTTATTAATCTTTTAATTTAACACTTATTAATGTGTTTTTTTTGTCAATTACATTATAATAAGGTATAAATAAGTAAAAGAAACCTCTGAATTTGAGTGTTCCTTTCTCGTAGTAATCCTTCAACCAAAACTGTATCGAAAGGTAAGTTCAGTCCGCTTTCTAAAGCACTTTCGATCATACCACCAAATGTTATATCAAAACCAATAGGCTTAAGCTGTCTTTTGTCAGTAGCCGCCCAGAAATTGGTCTCCATAAATTCCAAACCTGAAATAAATAAATAAATAATATCTCAAAAATATTTAATATTCTTTTTTTTATTGTAATAAGTTTTAACATAATTAATTTAATTCTCAAAGTTTTATCCCTTAATTTTGAGTCACACCCGACACCATGCAAACATATATAGAGTACCCTTGTTCACAAGTTGTTCTCCGACACTCCACTTGTTTAGAGCAAGAACACAAGCGAGTGTGGAGGACAGAGCGTCCTTGACGAGCAATGGATGTGCATCATCAAGGCACCATGATCCATCAGGTCGCTGGTGTTTCATCACCCAATCCAAGCTTTCCGGGAACAAAGGCTCTGATTGCTTCTTCTTCTCCTCTCGAGACGGGACCATGGCCACCCATGCAGTGTCATAAGGAGACGCCGACAGCTTCACGTTCCCCAGAACCTCGGACGCCGATCTCTTTACTACCGTACTCGATTTTTTTCCATCCTAAGACATTCGCGTCAAAGTGATTCAATTCAAATCAAATACCATTTTTGAATGAGCAAGAACCGGAAGAGATGAGAGTACTATTTGGTGATCTGTATCTTACAGAGCCAACTTTACGAATAACTTTAGGATCGATGGGCATTTGAGAACGAACATCTGTTGTTTGACAATGTCGAAACACAAGCATGTGTTGAGATCACAAAGTTGATGATGATAATGTAAACGATCATATATACAGAATCTTACCTGAAGAGATAGGTCTGGTTTCAGAGTGTTGAGTAAGTCCTGGGGCAATTGGATTCACAAGCAACATTGTGTTGAAGAGAGAAAAAGATACAAGTTTATGTTATGATTTACAGAGGAAGAACGGTTATTTATAGAGTTTCTTGAAACACAAATTGATAGAGTTTCATTTCATTGAATATCATAATTATTGTAATTATGACTATTAGTGATTTGTTACTATTTAAATAATCCACGTGTTCCTGTCAACTTTTAAGTTATTTTTTCAAACTTTGGCTAGTGCTACACATATTTCTACCACGTGATTTGAATTAGCTTATTTTTGACTGAACTGTACAAGAGAAAGTAGATCTTAACTCCAGAGTTGATTGATGTTATCCTGAATGATTCATCTACTTCTTTTGCTGTTTTTTTTAAGGCTAATAATACAAAGGAGATAATATTAATTAATATATCAATATAATTTCAAAACAAAGGAGATATTATCAATTAATATATCAATATAACATCTTATCGAATTCTCCCGAATTCTTGCTTGTTATCTAGAAATATTCAAAAGCTAATCCACATTGAAGTTTTAAGATAAAATAATAATCTAGAAAATACGCACTCATATGACATATTGTTATAATATATCATCTCATGAATTTCATTAAAATCAAATGAAGCAAAACTTGACACCCTCTTAAAGATTTCACTCTATATGTTTGAAGTGTTTTGGGTTCATTAAACTCTCAAATCAAAATATAGCGAGTTATTTCTATAGGCTTGCTCAAGAATCATATCTCCACCACTAAACAAAAATGAACTTAATGCATCAATCAAAGGGTCTTAATAAGAGTTATAACTTGGCTTAGGTAAAGTATGATAAAAGGAAGCTTTTTGGCTAAATAAATTGAAGGAAATCAGGTTGATTTTTTTTCGTGATAGTCAATATTGTAATAACCCTAAGTGTACGGTGTAGCTGTAGCTAATACTGATAAGTACGGGTCGATCCTTAAAAAATGATGAATCCTAGTAATTACTCTTCTCCTATTATTTAGCCTAAGGATTAATTTTAGATTTTTAATTAAAAGAAACTAAAAACTATAACAATTAAAGAAATAGGAAACGATAATGAATGCAAAGACATTAGAATTCACTTAGAAAACTATCGTTATCAAAAATTAATATCTTGGTTCAAATCTCCTTAAACACTTAACAAATTGATCTTTTATCATGCAATTGTTTGTTGATGTATTAGATTAGGGAGACTCCAATGGTATGTTAATCATTGATCTTGAGTTTACTAATAACTAATTATAAGGTCTCTATCTGAATTACTTAAGTTAAATCTTATAGGATTGCGTTACCAATTTATGAGTCCTTCTATTAGGTTTGACCCTAATCTGAAATATTTATGTCATCCTATCTTTAGAGTTGTAATCAACTCCTAATTATGGTAAATATATTGACACTAGGATTTCTCAATCTTTACGTATGAAATCAGATTATGATCTAATATTCTCAAGATATTAGAACATAAATAAAACACGTAATCAGATCACAATATCAAACAACCAATTGAATTAATAAAAGAAACAAATCATATTAAGGTATTAATATAAGGTTCATCTAACCTAAATACTAATTGGACATTTAGTTACCCATTATTAATCACGAAATCAAACATACATAAATAGAAATACAAATAAAAAATAATGGATTCATAATTCTAAATCTTCCTAAGTGTCTTCTATCGAATGTTCTTACGATGTAAAGACTTGATCTTATATTTCGATGGATCTTTTGATGATTTCTTCATATTTTCTGCTTCTTTGGACCAAAATTGTCTCTTAAGAACGACTCCTCTTCTAGAAATGACCTCCCAACGTCTCCTCTAGCTACCTCCCTTCAATCTATCTCGAAAACATCTTTTTATCACATAATTTAGGATTTTGGAGAGGTTCATTGTCTCTTACACTGTTGTGCATCAGATCGTGCATAACCAAAATTGTTTGAAAATTGCAAAAGTGCACAGCCGTGTAGAACTGCACGTACAAATGCTTGATAGTATATTGCTTCAAGTTTTCAACCTCTATATCTTCATATTTAGGTCATGATGTCTGCATATAAATTATAGTTCCATTTCTCAACTTTCCAACGGATCCTCGTTTGCTTAAAAAAAAGCATTGTACCGAAAGTTTTGGGCCTAAAACTAAGGGAAGGTCAGACTTCAAATCAGGCCGAGATAGACTCCGTGTCTCATTCTCAGTCTTTTTAGCCCCTCAAAATAGCACTTTTGAGCCTGGAGTTTTGCACAGAAATTATGTCCCAGGATGTTGGCTTGAATTTGAGCTTTTTAATCACCTCATTTTGATTTCATAAGCCTTAGATATACCCATCTAAAACTCTAGTGGATAGGCTGCCAATTCTACATAATTAAGTTTTACTTTGAGTTTTTGTTTGAATTCTTCTCCTTTAAGCACATGAAGGTAATTATCACCTATGAAAGCACTTGGAGCGAATTAAGTACCAAATATAACAAAAGTATCAAATATCAAGTAAAAAGACATCAAATATAAGGTAAAATTATGATCAATTATGCATCTATCAAAATCACAAGCTTATCCACATAAATTTCAACTTAAATCAATCTAAAATTCACTTGATTCAAATAGCATCTTAACAATCACTTTTTTTTCTCTTTTTTCTTTTTTAAACAAAATATCAAAAAGGAGATTTTGTTTTGTTATTTGTTTTTATACTTCTCTTTCATTCTATAAAAAATCAAAACAATGTAACTTGAATAATCTAATTTACTTTTATGAAAATACTCAAAATCCTATGTAAATAAGCTTGATACAATTCCTTCAATTTAGGGGTTCAAAATTATTAAGGATATCAACAAAAAAAGGGGTAAATTTGGCTTGTAGCAAGGTTATTATGCAGAAAAAGAAAGAGTAAGGCTTAAATTGTTCTCTAGGGATAAAAAGTAAGGTGCAGTTATTTAGGTCAAAAATAGTTATTCTACATGCCCTCATCAACTTTATTCAAAAATTGATAAAAAACGTGGTCTCAACACATATTCAAAAGAAAGTTCTAGCATAAACAAGCTATGTTTAATAACACACAACAAAAAGATATGTATGCTCTTAGGCTCAAAGCACACGTAGGTGTCAAAAATGCATCAAGTCTTGCACACTTTCATTCAACAAAACCAATGAGATACTTTAAATAATTTAATGAAATCACTAATCGTGCTTGTCTGCATTAGATCTTAAACCAAAAATGTATCTTAACTTAAGGATTATTATGAATAACAATCAGAAAATTATGAGGCTATCATAAGAAATAATCAATTTATGAATCATAGTATTCATGAGTTCAAGCAAAAATCACATCATTCATCATAATATATTATCTTGCTCCCCCACACCTAAATCATACATTGTCCTTAATGTATGCATAAGATACTTACATCTCAACAAAAATAATTAGAGAAATAAAGCATAAAATAGAAGACTCCCCTGAGGTGTGAGCATCGGAAAGGAGGTGTGCTATGGTGTCGGTGGATATAGAGGTATCACGTGACACAAAACAAAATTGTCTCTTTTGTTTCTTAATCTCTCTCATCCTTTGGCTACTTAAACATGCTTCTGATGCGTAAACAGAAAACTTATCCAAAAAATAATGAAAACAACCTAATAATAAAATGAAAGTAAAGCAACTAAAAGTAATTAATAAAAGGAAGGAGAAATAAATAAAGCATCAATACAATACTAGTGGGTGTTGGTGGCTGAAGGTGCTCGACTAGCGGTTGGCTAGGGAGTGTGACTACTGGGAGACAAGACTTGGGCCAGAAGCTAAAAAAGAAACATATCACTTTAAGTTTTTTTTAATCAAAAGATGAAAAAAAAATCAAAATTGTTTTTATTTAATTGTATTTTATTTTTAAAATATTAGAAAGCCAAACAGATTACTAACATGTATAAGATGAGATCACGCCTTATGAATGTTATTATTATGAAATTGTAGGGGTCCATTCCAGAACACTAAATCACTTAAGGCGAGGTCTCGCCTTATAAGATTTAGTAATATAAAATTTTAAGGTTTTCATTCCAGAACACTGAATTACATAAGGTGTGATCTCGCCTTATGAGATTTAGTATTTTGGAATTTTAAGGTCTTCAATCCAGACAACTAAATTACATAAGACATGATCACGCCTTATAAAATTTAGTAATCTAAAATTTTAGGACCCCTTTTTCCCTTAAGCCAATAAACTTATTTTTCAAAAACAAGCAAATGCAAACTATATATAAAAAAACAAAATCGATAAAAACTATCATATTTTAGGTTGCCTCCCAAAAACATAATTATTTAACATTGTTATGCTCGACCTGACTTTTTCCTCTCAAACTTCTACATAATTGTAGTTTTGTACTCCTTAATTAGTGTTACTAACCTTTCCTTTTGCTCCATAGTTAACTTTTTTGAAATGATTGTAGGTAATGACTCTCCTTCACCTAAATAGACATACTTTAGGTAATCAGGTAATACCTTCAATTATATCTTTGGAGCTTGTAAAACAGAAGGTAAGATTTTCTTATGAGTTATAGTAAGTTTATCATTCAAAGTCTCTAGCTCTATTAGCATTGCTAACAATGATTTTACAACTTCATAAGTTTTATTAACTTGCTCATTCACTTCTGATTTACTTTAAACTCTAACTTATATTCAACACTTTCTTCTTTAAACATATCCTGCACAAATGAATCCACAATTTCTATATGATAAATGGATTGAAATCATTCGGGTACCTCAGTACTTCAAAAATATTGAACTTCATTATCTCTCCATTAAACTCAACAAAAGAGTACCCTTATTCACATTAATTTTTGTCTTAGACGTCTTCATAAATGGCCTACTCAACAAAATCACAGTTGAATGTTTAACACAACCTTCATCCATTTTCAAGATGTAAAAAGACATTGGGAATATCAAATCATTAACTTGAACTAAAACATCCTCAATAATACCAATAGGACGCACATACGAATGATCAATTAGTTGAATAATCACAATAGTTTCTTACAAAGAAATCATATTTAAAGCTTAGTAAATTGAGTATGACATAACGTTAATAGATGTACCTAATTCTAGCATGACACACTCAATTTTCTTATTATTAATAACACATGAAAGTGTAAACATACCTGGATCTTTGCATTTTTCTTGTAATTTTCTATTTATCACGACTAACACATTCTTACCTAAAATTATTCTTTGTCCTTCAACTTCCTTTTATTTGTGCACAACTCTTTCAAAAACTTAGCATATTTCAAAACTTGCTTTGATAGCTTGTAGAAGTGATATATTGATTTCTACCTTTTTGAAAGTTTCTAGGATCTCTCTTTCATGCTCATCTTCTTTTGGTTTAGCCAACCTACTAAGAAAAGGAGGTGCAGGTGCATTAATTGATATTGACAAAGATAAATCATTTTTACCTCTATGAATTCTTGAATTGAAAGTTCTTACTTCTTTTCTCCATCATCGTGCTTTTCTTCCTCCTTTAGTAAAGAAGTTCTAGATTGAATTTCTTTAACACTTCTTAAAGTCATCACACTTACATTCTCTTTAGGATTCACCACCATCTGGGAGGGTAACTTTTCTGATACTTACGCTTCCAATTTACTTACAGAGGTGGCTAATTGAGTGATTTGATTTCCTAAGTTTTAAAGGCTTGCCCTTTTTTCCCGTTGAAATTGTCAAGTATTAATAACAAGTGCTTTAACAGTTTCATCTAAAGACATACCTGAATTTAAAGATTGAGGTTCAGTATATATGATACGAAGCACCCTTCGTCGAATAGGTGAATCGACACAATGTCAGAGAAGAAGAATAGAATGCCGTGTTGTAGACGGCTGGGGGCAAAGGTGATTTTCAGACATAGACTTTTAGGGTTTAGGAAAGAGATAATTTTTCTTATTGATGTGTGACAAGTCGAGTTACTTCAATATTTATAGAAAAAGAATTACCTATCCTGTCGGTTCAAATAAAAGCGTCAAGGGAAAGAACCGAAAAGAAAAC